>WKLE02001713.1:0-23086 GCA_014885115.2 Asterionellopsis glacialis | reverse complement strand
ACCCATCTTATACTTTTATTATAAATCATAATGGCAACAACAGCATCCGCGTTGACATCGACCACAGCACCAGGTAAAGTATTCACCTCACGATCAGAGTTGGCCGAACATTACAAGTCTGATTGGCATAAATATAACTTAAAACGACGTGAAGCTGGATTACCCTTGTTGAAAGAAGATGACTTCCAAGCGCGATTGGAAGCAGCCTTGGCCTTACGACGTGAACGCGAACAACGTGAAGAACGATCCGGTACAGATCATTTAAAGAATGGAACGAAAAAGAAGAAGAATAAAAAGCAGCAAAAGAATAATAATCCAAAGGCTCAAATACTTGGAGGCAGTGGCAGTGACAGTGGTATAGTTAGTAAATCACAAGCACAAGCTTATGATGATATAAAGGATCGTAGTAAAGCAGTGGAAGAAGAAAAGGAAACCGATGAAACCATGCAAGATGAAGAACAAGCTACAACGGAACCGCAAGATCAGCTACAGCAACCAGAGGATGACATGGAAGAAGAAGAGCCACCTACCATTGAACCACGTCAATGCTTATTTGATACACATATATCAGCCACGGTCGAATCAAATGTGGAACGCATGCATAGCAAATATGATTTTTTTATCCCGGATCGTGAATATTTAGTGGACCTTGAGGGATTTGTCGGATATTGTCATGAAAAAGTCAAATTGGGACAAATGTGTTTGTATTGTCAACGTACCTTTCGATCATACACCGCATGTCAAGCTCACATGATTAGTAAAGCCCATACGAAAATTCAATATGAACGTGGTATCGACCTTGACGAGTTTGACCCATTTTATGATTTCAGTAAAGCGGATGAAGAATTTTACCAAGATACAACTCTATTACGGAAAAAGAAGAATAAGGCTGGAGAGGGTGATGAGAGTATGGAAGAAGTTGATGAGGAGGATGAAGGCGAATGGGAGGATGTGACGGATGATGAAGACATGGAGGGTGTGGAGGAGGAAGATGAAGACGATGAGGATGATGAAGGTATTTATGCTGGATATGAAGAAGAAGTTGCTAAATATGGTTTTGATGTCACACCCTTGGGTGAATTAATTTTCCCTGACGGACGTATTGTAGGTCATCGTGGATTATCAAGATATTACAAACAACGTGCCCAGCCTACCAATACAGATCGTACAGCTATTGTAGCAGCACGACGTGCTGCAGGTGAACGTTTATGGAAAGGCCGTGTGTATGATACTGCAGCAGCAGAAGAAGTACATGAATCCTCGTTGGCATTGGCACGTGCAGGAATTACACCAGGCTCGGCTACTGGACGTGCAGGAAATGGTATTTTAGTGAAAAGTTCTGGTGCTGGTTTTACAGCACTTTCGTTGTATCGATACAAGGCTGTTGTGAAAAAGGCACGGCGTGAAGAATTCCAAGGAAGACGATTGCAAAATCGTACAAGATACAATATGAATCGCATGGACAAAAAAGCAAATCGTTTACACAATAATGTTAGTGTGGCACATGCAAAACGTTAAACAAGAAAAAGCAAGCGACACACAGAGAGAGAGAAAACACAAGAAGGGAACAAGGAACAAGGAGTAGACGAAAGAACTTGGTATCATTATTATTTAAGACTGGGAGGAAATACAGTGGCGCTGCATGTTTTTAAGCATACTTCAATAGTATATCTACTGAATATCACTAAAGAGACGGGTTGATTTTTGTTGTGAAAAAGTAAGAAAAGGAAGGATAAAATAAAATTACATATATATTAAAAAAAATCATGATTATCATCAAAATAAACCAAATACACCCTAATTTTACAGTACGTGTCCAGGTCTGTAAATTGCAAGTCGCTTCTGACTTCTGATGTCTCTCTGGAGTATGGACTAAATTGTCACAGCTACTGCTTTGTGTTATTTCTGCCAGGCTTTTCGTATTCGAGTTTATCTTCGTGAGGTCTTTCTTTTCTCGTACGTTCAAAGGCAGCACGCCTCTCTTTTCTCATACGTTCCAAGGCCGCATGCCTCTCACGTTTAGCTTTGGCAAAGAGATCAACTCGAGGTGCGTCATGGCGAAGTTTCTCAATCATCATCTGCTGCTGAGCTTGAGCAACACTTGAATCGTATTCTTGGCCCTCCTTACTAACACTATTGCTACTCAGGGGTAATGAATCCGCGGGACGCAAAGGCCCACCTGTACTGCAAGATGTTGACATACAAATGTGACCTAGACGTCCTCCAAGGTCTACTTGAAATCCTACAATCTTTTTATTACAAAGTTGGCTGTACCCACCCAAGGCGCTGGGACTAACCCGTGTATGTTTCATAGAAACTGACTTTAACATATTGTTATAACTGTCGTCAAACTCTTTTGCATACTTTCCGCCTCCTTTGCCACTGCCGGACGATCCAAGTCTTCTATTAGGACGGTTGTCTTTCTTTCCTCTACCCTTCTTTCCACTGGCAAAGCACGATGGTAACAACTCGAAGCTTTCTTCCACATCACTTGAGACATGCTCAGGATCGCCACTATCTGAGGATACCACAAACATAGAACCATCAACAATCTTAACATACGATTCATGAATAGCTGTACCATCAGACATTACAATCAATGCAACTTCATTGTCAGCATCGGATCTAGCGTCTACAAGATACTCTTCACTGTGGAAACTAGACCTTCCATTTGGCAAAATATCAATACTGGGCAAGCCGTTTGATAAGTCCTCGTATGTTGCAATCCTAAAAGGACTATCCTGACATTCAGCAGGAACATCCAAAGGGGTAGGTTTGCAAGATTCTCCTTGAAATGTTTGTTCAACAGGCATGGCTAGAGCCGCAAGAGTGGCGGAACAGTTTGCATCTCCATAATTCTCCAAATCTGTTTCACTTGTCTGTTGAGGAGGAACAAGTGACCATGATCTTGTAATAGAATAACCCGAACAACTATCCACAGTAATATTTGTAGATATTGTATCTTGAAAAGCTACCCTATTAAATGCTTGTGAATCAAGACAGCCACCGGATGTTGTAATCAAGGAGTTAATAGTTTCGGGATTTGGAATGATGCTCACGGGCTCATCATTACAACGTTGTTCAATTTCTGAGGGTCCATTCAATTCCACTGTTGGGGGCTTGGACGTTACAATGAACTGAAAATTGAGCTTATTTGATGCCTTACCAGTATCATCTATAATGGACAAAGTAAAGGTACCAAAGTCTTGAAGACACGAGGCTTCAACACCCAAGGTTTCCCAATTTATTTGATAATTTGTACGGTTGGCATCTTCAAGCTGTTCTGCAAGTTCTACCTCAATTCCTGGTTTATTAAGGTATTGCTGTTGCATCAATGAATATTGGTATTGAAATACGTTTGTTGGTACACCACCATCCAAAATCGAGGCATCGTCACAATCAAGTTCAACTGTATATACCTCGCCTTGAAAATCACCACCAAATGTAATTACTGGAACATCCCATACTTGCTCTGTGTAAAACTTTTTAAACGCGTCACTGTCTGTACCTTTTGCTGTACCCTGAGCAAACTCAGCAGATTGCTCCTTTGCATCATTATCATACCATGATTGAATGGCATCAAAGGTATCTTTGCACATGGTTCTGCCGCCATCGACCATCACGGATACACAATCGGCTGCCCCCCCTTGCAGTCTTCGTCCCACTGAAGACTCAAAAGATAACACTGTGTTGTAAACCTTCACGGCTTGCACAAAATTACTCGTGTCCCCTTGTATGGTTGAACCCCTGAACCCGATACCCGTACAACCTGCTGCAAATCCAAACTGGTCTATCGTTTGAGTTACAGTGAAGGGTGCTCCACCTTTCAAAGGACAGTTGTCAGAGTTGTCAGTGGCACAAGATTGATTGAAAGCAGTGTAATAGCCTTGGTTGTCTTCTTTATATTCTGTGTCTCTTTCTTGATTCAAAATGACAGTCTCATTCTTCAACCGTTCCGCCATTTCGGCATCGCGAGCTGCCTGTTCAAGACACTCCTTATCTGGGTAAGGATCACCGGAATCTTTTTCGCTACATGCCCCAAAACAAGAAAATAGACAAAAATCACAAACTTCAACTCGATTGACATACAATCTACATCCATATGGTGTGTCTACGCCTGTATCTCTACGTCCTTTACCTTTGGTGCGCCCAATACCAATGTTCAACAGGTTTCCAAAAAAGTTGACACCAGCCTTAAGCGTGTCCCAAGCACCCTTAGCGAGAGCAATACCAACATCAGCTAGATCCCGAAATTGAAATCCATCTTGGAAAGCCCTATCAAAAGCTTCAACTCCTTCATTCCAAACTTCGCCAAGCTCGTCCCACAATTCTTCAAATGCTACATTCACAAAGTCCAAACCGAGGTAGGATAATGCACCAGAAACGAAATCAACCAGCTCTGTGAACGCCTTCTCCGCAATGTCAATCAAAACTTCTACTGCCCTAGTAAGTTGGTTATAAATATTCGTCAATGTTTCAAGTACAAATTTGCCAATATCCTCAAGACAACCAACAAACGAATCACAGGTCATGGAGATGTCGTACGTAAACGCAACATCGTCAAGTTCAACTGATTCCACCAAAGCTCGTTGAAAGTCTTCATCCTCCAACATCCTTCGCCTAGAAGTTTCGACGCAGGGACCAGTCTGTTCCTGAAGTCTTCGTCGACGATTCTCGTTGACATAATACCATTCTCCTGTAGCAGTAACTACTACACCCATGCCGAGAACCCTCAGCTCGGCGCGGACATCTAATAACCACTTGTTTGGATTATCCACAGTTGTAGGTACACCAGACCCTGGAGTAACAGGGATATTACCAAGAAGAAGCCGGCCTTCAAACTCGACAAGGAATAAAAGAGATATACTTGCTTCGATTTCCATGTAGACGAAAAGACCGTCATTCAACGCAGCCTGCTCACATGCAAGCGTCCTTGAAGCTTCATCAGGGAAATCTTCATCAGCATTGACAGCTGGCTGGATATCTCCAAAAACGAAGAGTGTAAAACGCAGCTCCTTCAATCTAAAGATACCAAAACTAACATTACCAAGTCGGAAATGGATAATGAATATATCATAGCCCTGAAAGAAATCTTGGACATGCCACTCGTTGGGCCTCGGATTCTTCTCATGCTTTTGATCACTGTCTTGTGGGACTCGTGCAAGCAATTGTCGGTTGAAAGGACCAACCCCAGTGACGGGGTCGACGTCTTCGAGTTTATCGGCACAAATGTAATGGTCCTTGTATTTGATGTCTCCGTTTGGTAGTAACTGTTCATTTCCTTGTGCATCCACCAGTTTGTACGGTTTCCAAACTTTGCATTCTTTGTAAGCCGAACACCTTGCCTCTCTTTCATTCGTTTGTGGAACCAATTTGTCGGTCGTAATTGTCCATCTCCTTCTTTCGACTTCTTCATTTGAGATGTACTGAAATTCAATACCAAAGCTAGGACCTAGTGAAAGTCCAAGAAACTTCGGAGACTCTACAAAAGCTCTCAACAATGCACCCGTTGGCTCGCCTTTTTTTGGAATCATTCCGATAGCAATTGAGGACCATAAATAGAATGACATTTTAGTACCACGTCGCACTTTTGTTGGAGTATTAAAGATATCAATTACCCCTAGAAATCAGAAAGATATTCATATATTTGTCTATGTACTCACCTGTGGTCTTGTCAAGGAAGAAACCAAACGAAGCACCTGCCGAACCGGCGTTAGTGCTAGCTGAATCATAGCCAAACATATCCTCGGCAATACCACTCAATAAAGGAATCTTGGGCGATGCAATAAGATTGATGAAAGCTCCATCAGGAACACACAAATCTCCGGGTACTCTACAATATCCTGCTAGTCCACTTCCAATATTTAACAACGGTAAAATTGATATCTTTGCCTCTATGCTTGGGATAACCGCAAGAACACATGGTTCCTCAGCACTGGCCTTGATGTAAAGTTCAAATTTAACATTCAGTTCCATCTTAGCCAACCCTTTTGCTTCCGGTCTTGGAAAACCAGCATTACATTTTGCCTTATCAAATTCATGTTTGATCAAACTTATGAAACGCAGTTGAAAACTAATCCAGAAATCAATACCATCCACCTTCAATGGAACATTGGTTAAACCATCGTATAATGTGGGAGGGTTTAGTGTACTTGGTCCTGTAGTAGCGGAAGAACCGTACACCAAGTTAGGAAGACCAGGGTTATTCCCTTGGTTTCTTTCACCAAACACAAGTCCTGTACCTATAAATTGAAATGTTATAACTAAATTGATTTTTGGAATCTTTGTCAGCACCAGACCATCTATCAAAGAACAAGGGCTTTTTTCCCCTGGGAGGTTGATGATGGGGAGAAAGGCAGGCAAGAAGCGGATAGCAAACATATCGTCGTTATAGACAACACAAACCGGAGTAAATCCAAATTCCGAATCAGCCTTTATGCCACATTTGCTCTCAATCGTGTCTTGATCCTGGATCTCATTTTGATTTGCCAGTACAGGATTTCCTTGAATGCAACCAATATTATCATCAGTGCAGCTGCATTGAGTGTCGGAAAAACAGGTGTCACCTATGTTGAGACAATCTGGAGTACACAAGCCATTAACACAAGAGGAAAAGCCACAGCATGGAGGATCTTTGTCCGGAATACACGCTCGTACTTCATCAATTGTACTTCCAACAGCAGCAGCACGAGCTTGTGCTGCCTCCTGAGTAGAAGGAATGCATGAGTCTGTGGGGTTACTTCCGTCAGGTGATTCAAGAGCTGGAAGTGAATCTTCTTCGCTGAATGCATTAGTAAAAAACTCTTTCACACTTTCTGCGCTGTCATCTGATAGAAAGGTGTCAATAGAGAAGTATTTGAGCACGCTATATTCTGTTTCTATCCCTAGAGGAATAGAATTGCAATTAGTAACATTGGTTAACTCTTGCCCTGTTTTCTTTGCTGTAAGATTGCTGAGACTATCAGCAATATCTTTGAAGGTTTGTTCAATATCATCAAAGACGTCTACGACAGAATCTAGCGGCAGGACAGCAGCATTGCCGCTAGGAGGAGGGACCGCGATCGTTTGAGATTGCGCGTAGATGTGCTTTACAAAAAAAGCCCAACACACAGAAAAAAGAAGCGACTTCATCATGAATATGGAACGTTCCACCTATAAGAATTATCGGACCACAAAAGGTTTTGAATTCGAATTGAGGGATCGATTAACAAAAAGTATAGTTTCTGCTTCGACTAAACGTTCTCAAACTTAATGTCAAATTGGATCAGATTCAGGAGGCAATACATTAAATTTGTACTGTTTATTGCTGGCCCTTGTTGTTTTGAGGTATCGTGACAAATGAGTGATGTGCCAAAAAAAAAAAAATTATTTACCTGGCACAGCAGCTATCAGGGTGAGTAAATATATTACTCCTATTATTTAATATGATTCTTTTCTCTTTTTCAAGATACGACAGTAGGTACTGTAGTTAAAAATCCATGAGTCTATTGGACTAAAATTTAAATATCAATTCAACAAACGATACGAGTACAGTACTAGGATTTGGATCTCTCATTTATATTAAATTCGGGGTAATAATATATAAATTATAATACTTAGTTTTGTTAACTTGTACCAGAAAAGTTCGATACAGATATTACCTGGTACAGTACCCATGCAGCTATTTACGAACCATGCACCATTTACCTGTAGGAGTGTAGAAAGGTAATTTAAAGTAAATTGCCGCCTTTTTTTCAAAAATAATCAGGCAGTCTTAATATAATTATTAATATTTAACACACTTGTATTTGAATCTGATATCAAGAAAACATGCATATAATAATATTTCAGTTTTTTAAATGCCACCCTTTTTTAAAAAATTCGTATTCTATTAAAATTCATAATACATTTGTATCTACGATTTGAACATATTTGAACCAGATACCTGCTGGTATTTCATTTTCTAAAAGAGAAAGTGTGTATACTATGCCTCACTCCTGATCAATGCTATCTTGTAACCTGAAGTTCCAAGCACTATTCACTAGAGTGAAATTGTAAAAGTCACTACAGTACTTGGCTTGACCGCTTTCCAGATCCAACTACCGCATTTCCACGTCATAAAAAAAATGAAGAATACAAGGACAAGATATTATATTTGGAATAAAAAAACTATGATTCGGTCTTTTCTTTGCCTTTTGGTATTGACCGAGGCTTCATCGTCGTCGTCAACAGGAGAAGAAAACTCTTATTGGCAAAATACTATTGAAGAGGCTGCAAAGATGCAGGCCCCTTCCGGTTCTCCGTCAACTTTGAATAAAATAAGAGATGAGCATGCAGATGAAGATACACCGTCAATTACTCGATCTCTGAAAAAGAAAGAAAGCAAGGAAAAAAGGGGAGGTTCACGCGACTCTGTGGATAGAGAATCAAAGCAGCTTGAGAATGGAGGCAAAGGTAAAAAGAGCGGGAAAAAACCTCCACCAACACTTCCACCATACACACCTCATCCAAACCCTAGCGAACTTACATTTGAATTCCCATCATCCATGGGTACTACCATTATCCGAGGATCGACGTTTGACAATACATTGATGCTACCTCGAGTATTGGCACCCTTGTATCCTGACTTTGGAGGTCCTCATTATGCCAAGTCCTCAGGGATAGATCGTGATTCGGCCTTATCGTCGTCTTCTTCCTCTGACATGATTAATGGTTGCAAATTTGGATTCGATCGTGTTAAATTGGAGATGGACGTCAATACTTCCTCTCTAGTGGAAGGAAATATTGTTGGATTGACACTTTCCATCAACGGCATTGAAGTTGCTGAACAAAGTGTGATGGGTGCTACTAATTCCACTCAAAAATTGATCATGTCCGATGTTATTTTCCCTCCAATTACAGAAGTTAATATTAACATCCAATTAGATGTTGCGTACTTTGGTGGGAAAATCAGTTCAGGAGCTGATCTTCCACCCGGGGGTGTAGGACTGCCTCAAGCAGGTGCATTGGTATTGACTTGTGCTCCTCCATTCCCCATCAAGGGTAAACCCTACAATAACGGAATTATAATCCCCACTAAGAAACCTGCCACGGTGGGGAGCTTACATCGTCAAGATCAAGAGAAGGGATGTAACTGTGAAAGTGTTGCCTGCGTCTTCACGGAATGAGATTTATCCAAAGGAAAAACAATACAGTTCTTGTAGTGATTATTTGAATCTGTCACTACCGGTATTGGATGAACCCTTCGAAATGATTGATGAAGCATTTGAAGGACTCTTTTACTTGGATAGTCATGGTGAATTGAAGGTGGACACAAGTTTCTACTATGATGGTGGTGATGGCAAGAAAGGAAGTAGTAAGAAACTCGGTGGTAGAGGTAAAGGTGGTACAACACCTTCCCCTGCTTTAATGAATACAACGTTGGATGATTTCTACAATGAAATATGTGGTGGAAAAGGTGAACAAGGTACAATTAGAATGATGGATTGTGAGTGTGAGCAAGCTCCAGTGGGATTTGATGCACGTGAAATCATTTTTGACTTTGATGTTTATTGTCCAATTGCAGTAAATGTGTGAATTTCAGAGCTTCCTTGCGTGACTCGCCATTATATCATGAAGGAAACGAGGTTCTTCTACACTAGTGCAGTTAAAGTAACCCCGAATAAAAATATAAAAAAAGGTGATAGTTATATCTCAAAGATAAAAGATGTTTTGTCCTGAATTATTGCAAGTTAGTTGCTTCTGACTTCCGGTGTGGGTCTCTCAAGCGATTATGAACAAAATTTAAAAACAATGTCCCACGTACATGTTTTGCATACAAGGATTTACTCATCTGGATCAGGCAGGCAAAGAATGGGGAAAGGTACAGACGAGAATGGAAAATAATAATTGAAAATTTTCAGAATTTTCTACATTTATTTATAAGGATAGTAGAGATGCATGATATTGCAAATTTATCGCAACATAACGGATCTTGATCTGCAATTATGTCTCTAGAGATCTGGGTCGACTGTCGACAACCAACACCAAAAATCGTTTCGGGACCTCAAGAGGGCCTCATTCTTCAAGAAGTGACCACCACCTCCAGGTAGTTTTTTAAAGTGTGCAACACCATCATGACAAGCAGCATGTCATCGACATCCCTGATAACAATTTCTCTTGGCATTTGTGGTTGCATTGGAGCAATCATTATGTTTATTGCAGATTTGGTCTTGTATTATCCATCAAATCCTAAAGATCGATCTGCTGCATCCTACTTTTCTAAAATTGATCCCGGTGGTGATCATTTAGGAGAATCGACCATGCAAGAAATTTCTATAGGACGAGTCATTTGTGGTGGTGCCTTAGGACCCGTATCAGCTGTCTTTTATATCTTTGGATTTTGTAGTCTTCTCTTTGGGTTACAAGATACCGCCACTATTACGACGCAAGAAGAAAATTTTCAAGTCATGTTGTCTGGCAGCAGCATTATTCCTTTGATGTCTACTGTTGGATTTTCATTCATGATGGCAATTGGTTCTGTATATCATGCTTTATTCGCATATACATCATTCCTCTCGAAAGAAATAGCCAAGAACAAGAAAGATGGTTCAACAACTACTACTGCACATTCATTGGAACGACTTGTCACATTTCATCGGGCATATTTACGATATGTGTACAAATGGGCTGTTATACCTGGCTTGATCGGGACACTATCGTTTTGTTGGTGTGTGATTCAACGAGAAACGTTGTATGCATCCTATACAATACTATTCGTCCCAGCTTTTTCGGCACCATTGAAAAAAACTTTGAAACGTCAAAGCTTGGGGGGGTTAGTTTTATGTGGTGGGCTTACAAACTTGTGGAATTTATGTTTCTTCACTGTACTTTCGTATAGTGCATACATTAAATCAACAGTAGGTCCTACATGAAAGAGCCATATATTTATGAATACATCAAATAACTAAAATATCAATACACTGACTGTAGTGTAATAATTATTATTAGCAATACGCACACAATATTCTGTCTTGTTTTTAGAACATCATCTCTTGGACTGTAATGTCAGATTTCTTCAATTTTCCATATGTGAGGAAAGGCAAACTCACACTCTAGATACTAAGAATGAAAAGGGTTACCCATATCTTAACGTGATATCAGAAACTTGTATACCTTGGAATAAGGCGGAGTAGTCCAATCAAATTCAAAGGAAAGTAATGTCAACGTCGACGTCCATTTTTTGTACCATCTTTATCCACCTGAATGGAAAGAGACATTTTCGAATTTGGTCTCTCTCATACCAATAATCTATTATAATTTATATAAGATAGAGTGTAGAAATGCCAAGGCAGAATCTGATGAAAGTATTGTGCAGGCTATAATCCTGCTCTTACTACTTATGCAGACGGGCATAAAGACAGACGTAATGGTAAAGGACGGCGGACGAACTCGAACTGCAATCAAACTCTGGCCGCAGAAAATAAAAAATACCGTGGAAGAATTCAAGAGAGATGTGTTTCATCTGAAAAAATAATGCGGAGTTTCGTTGAAAGAATCGAAATCTCTCTTGACACTTCCAATATTTGTGTATCACTTCTTGAGGGCAAGACAAAAATGGGGACATCCAATCCTGCAACAGAATCATCATCGTTAATAGAGCAGGCGCAACCTGTGTCATTGGACTTGAAGTTATGTCCAAATACCAATTTGACTGTTTCGTTGTATCACGTGGAATCAACATCATCGTCCACATCTGGCATTTCCCTTCATGATGAATTATGTAAAATCACAACTCAACTTCGTGATACTGATAAGAATACGAATCCTGCATTTGCCATTATGGATGCACGTCGCATCATTTCTATAAATCAATTAGTCATTGCCGCCAATATGGCATTTACAACGAACGGTACTTCTTCTACTACCAAAGGAGGAGGTCAACAAAATAAGCCAAAAGATATATGGAGTGTTGTGTTAAATGTGGCAGGTAGTACACATTTTGGACATATTCTACGTGATTATGCCTTTGGTGAAAAAGAAGACGAAACAAAATCGACCACAACCATGATGATACCTACTGTTGCTTTCTCCATAGGAACTACCGTCGAAGAACACACCGCTTACTTTACAAATTTATTGTCATCCATTTCAAACACTCTCAAGTGTACAATCCAACCCCTATCTACTTTGGAAAAGTCATCATTGCCTTCTACAACCGACAATGCCAATGATGAAATAAAACAATCATTCATAAAATGGTACAAACTGACACCTAAAGAAATTGAAGCAACATCTTTAGAAAATGCTGTCCTTACCAAAATTGCAACAAAATTTTATGTATGATCGATAGTATGATGAAATGGTAATTTGGATGTTTTTCAATAACATGGTTGTCTTTAGCGATTCATCCATCAAGCCATTGTCTGTTTAAGATGGAGAACCAAGATTGACCAAGCCGTCCTCGTTGCATTTTTTGCGAAGGATTACACGGTACTTGTAGCAGTGTACAATACCCATGGCTTTCAATTTCAAAATATCTTTTGAAGATTTCTTGCTAGAATCGGAACAAGACGGCTAGAGACTTGAGATTCTCTTTGTTCTAACCTCAACACCGACAGCAAGCAACCAGAAGGTAAGCAACCCTTTTTTATTTATTTCTTCCATCCGTCTTGAGAGACATAAATAGAGAGAGTACCGTATTGTATGTATTGTATTGTAGTTAAATGGGCAAGAACAGATTGCGTCTTTTTGATATTTACCATTCAATTGTATGCTTGATCATTCTTGCAAGAAGAAACATTATGCCAAATCAAGATCCTATATTGAGTTATGTTTTTGTCTTTCCGAAGAAGACACCGACAAGGTGTTTTTATCTCTGGAGGGTCCATGTCAATGTTGGATAAAATTTTGGCAACATTTCGTGTCATGAGCTGCTGGTAGAGACTTTCTCTCTCGCATACTATGATTGCTCACACAACAACTTCCTTTTTTTTCTTCTATTCCTTTTTTTGAAAAGCCGCAAAATCCCTGTCCTCAAACCTGGAGAGTTGGAGATTAGAAAGGCTTTTCATATCTCTGATTGTTTGATACATGCATTGCACACGATGTTTTTCAAATTAAACCAAAGTTGGTATGCGGTGCGAACAACAAATGTAGTTTCATTCAAAGATACATTTTCTAGACCTTTTTTTTTTCTCACACATTGAAAATCAGTAAAGGCGATGGAGACGACGAGTGAACGTTACCGGTACAGACTGAAGGACTACTAGGAATAGTTCTAACTCTATGTGATTGTAGGGTCCTCTCTCTCTAATAGTTTGTAGTCCTATCATCCTGCTGGAACTATTCTCTGTGTGAACCAGACTGCATCTTCTTACTGACAAGCCGACACCAATAGACAGAAAGATGGTCTGTCCGAGAATACGTACATTTTATAACATGCATTTTTATATATCAATGACTAATTAACAAGAAAAAGGCCCTAATGTATTTGAATTAGCCCCTTTATGGGTTTAAATGTACTTTTCCATCAAAGTGTACGGTGTACGATAACACACGTACTTCGTTTCAAAACTGTGTTTCCCCCCTCCGTAGTACCGAAGAAAACGTAGGACCTACTGTATTCTTTCGTATTTTGACTGGTTTGTTTTGTTCGTGTGCGGGATCCCTCGAAAATGCTTCAAAGTTCTGAACATTTTATACAATACAATGTATTTTTAATTAATGTACGACTACTCCTACTGCCTTGGAGGGATGGGGATCCTTACTTTTTCCTGTAGGTACAGATAGATCCGTATGATCCTACACAGGAAATCTAGAGTGTGTCACCGAAATAAGGCTCTATTTATTATATGTGATGTTCTGTATTTATGTGTCTAGTCCTAGTCCAATATATATAGTTCCCTGACAGTTCCGCCTTGCTTGTGGCTGTTCCAAAAATGCAAGGAGAAGTTGTTGTTCCAAAACACGAACAAAATCTATCCCTGTTGTTGACACACATAAGAAAAGGAACAATGATGAAAGAAACGCCCTATAGTGCTGTCCCTCTTACTGACGGTGTTCCTGTCAATGGTGGTGGTGAAGTTGTAAAGACCATCCGTAATGTGGAAGAATGTCGTAGGAAACATCGTCGTGTTGGTCTTCTTCTTTTGACAAGTGTTGCTCTGCTTGCAGTTGTGCTTTTAGTTGTACAACCATGCAATAACAATGGTGGTGATCATAAGAATTTCTTACGATCGTCATTTCATCACTTTGCAGATGGTCATAAAAAAAATCATGGTGATCATGATCATTACCATCATAATGGAGGACATCATCATAATCATCATCATGGACACTCGTCTTCATCCTCGTCATCAAGCAGCAAAGATGATGAAATGGGAATGGCCAAAATGGGCAAAGAGATGGGTGGGGACATGGGTATGATGGGACCTCATCACCACCATCACGGAAACGGTGACGGTAAAGGAGCCCATCATCATGGTGGATGGAAAAAGTGGAAAAAGGGGGGAGGAAAAGGAAAGTATCATCATCATCATCATCACAGTGGATCCGGAGATCATGGTGATCACAAGGGACCTCATGGACACAAGGGACCCCATGATGGTGACAAGGAAGAGAGTGAGAGTAGCAGTAGCTCCTCATCGTCCTCCTCGAGTGATTCTTCTTCCTCTTCGTCGTCGTCCTCAAGTGATTCTTCGTCGTCGTCATCTTCTTCGTCAAGCAGTAGTGGTGACTCAGAAGACAGCAGCTCCTCCTCCTCCTCTTCTTCCTCCTCTTCTTCTTCCTCCTCCTCCTCGAGCAGCAGCAGTGAGGATCCAGAAGCTGATGAAGATGTTGGAGCTGAAATTGAAATTACGGAAGCAGACACAATTGGAGAGAAGGCCGAAGACACGTATGAAGAAATGGGAGAAGATGAAGAAACGGATGAAGAAAAATTTGAAGAAGAATTGTTAATGTTGGATGAAGAAAATGAACTTCCTATCGAAGAAGAACGTCTTGAAGCTGATGGTGAAGAAGAAGTTGAACATGGTGACTAAGAGGAAGATACTACCTGGGAAAGATATTTCACCTAACCCTACACACCAGATAAACTTGCATCCACCCACCTCTCCCCCCCCCTCAAAAAAAAGAAAAAGAAAAATGATTTGTATTGAATAACAGTTGTAGGAAACCCCGCATGATCAAGAAGAACGAGAGAACTGACAATGAAATCTTGTCACTGCTAGAGGTAAAATTATATTTTAGGAAATATTTGTATTTATTTAAAAAAAAATCAGGTTTACAACGAGAGGAATGGAATGGATTAGTTTGTTCATTTTATATTTCGTATTATACTATGATCGGTTAACCATGCCTTCTACGATTTCGGCTGGAAGTACTTAAATCCATTGTCCCCCTTCGTGGTTGACGTTCAGATTGATTCATTCGATCTCGATCAACAATATCCAATGATGTTGATGGTGCTGTCCTTCTATGTTCAGATCGACTTTCCATAGAAGGACGCCCTCCACCACGACGGCCAGATGTATTGCTTGTATCCATAGTTCCTCTTCGTGGTTGACGTTCAGATTGATTCATTCGATCTCGATCAACAATATCCAATGATGTTGCTTTCGTTGTCCTTCTATGTTCAGATCGACTTTCCGTCGAGGTACGTCCTCCTCCACGACGACCAGATGTATTGCTTGTATCCATAGTTCCTCTTCGTGGTTGACGTTCAGATTGATTCATTCTATCTCGTTCCACAAGATCCTCGGAAACTTGCCTTCGATGTTCAGATCGAGTAGATCTTCTCATAGTATCTTCTCCTGGTGTTCTTGAAGACCTTGAACGATGTTGATGTCCAGACTTATTCATTCTATCACGATCTACGATATCCATAGATGTTGTTGTTCGCCTATGCTCCGACCGACTTGTCATGGCAGTAGAATGTCTTTGATGTCCTGATGAATTCATGTCCATACTAGGTCTTCTGCGGTGATTATGTTCAGACTTATTCAATCTTTCTCGGTCTGCTTTATCAAGGCTCTGCGCTAGAGCTTCCTCTCGTTCTTTGCGACTTGACGATGCTTCACTCACCATGTCGCCCGTCGTCTCCCGCCGTGCACTTCGACGATGACCGGATCTCTTCATTTCATCATGATCATGTTTGTCCAGAACCACGCCCAAATCCTTAGATCTTCGATGACGAGGATTGTGGGCAGACCTATTCATCCGATCGGATTCACTCAAATCCATAGATGGGCGTTGCCGCCGCCGGTGCTCCGATCGACTACTAGTCATTGGTTCATGGTCTAGATATGAAAATGAATTATCCATGGTGCTTCGCCTTGCTTGATGTTCTGATTTGTTCAATCTATCGCGATCGTGGTGACCACTACTATGCCTTTGACGACCAGGTGACGTATCAGTGAAGTCTTCTTGATAATAATGGTCTGATTGATTTAAGGAAGTTGTAGGATCTGTTCGATTACTAGCCATGTCCATAGATGGTCTCTTCATATTGTGCCGTTGACGACCTGAAGAGGATGACATATCCATAGTAGCGCGTCGTGCGTGTTGGGAAGGTCGATCATGATCTGACCTGTTCATGGGATCTGTTCGGCTACTTGAAACATCCATGGATGGTCTTCTCTTATTATGTTCTGATCGATTACTCATTCTATGACCGTCACCACGGCTTGATGTACTCACATCCATGATCCCTCGACGATTATTGGCACCACGATGTTCAGACCTATTCATTTCAGTATCCATGTAATCATCAAGATTCATAGATGGTTTGTGGCCGTCTTCCGCTAATGCTTTCATGACATCTTCTTCTACTTGCTTTTTGAAACCATCATGACTGCGATAGTTGCTGTCAGATGATTTTCTTGGATTGTTAGCATCCTTGCTGCCAGTATCTGTGGAAGATGCCGTATTCTGTTCATCACCTCGATACTTGGATGAGGAGAGATCGCCACCATGACGGTCTGCTGAATCTTTTGTTTTTGTACTAGTACTACCACCACCACTTTGCTTTGCAGGGTAATATCCCAGGACGCGACTTGATACTCTGTTGGCAAATTGTTTGAATCCACCACGTCGGTCTCTTGAATCTTCTTGTTTGTTACCATCCCTACCACTATTTGGCCTGACAGGGTAATGTGCCAAGACGCGGCTTGATACTCTGTTGGCGAAGTGTCTCAATCCAGACCGACGATTTTGTACCCGTTGTTGTTCTCGCTCCTCTTCCTCTTGGCGCTTCTTGATAGCTTCTTCTCGTTTCTTGGACTGCCAACATATACATGAAATTCCACAACAGCTAAAGGCAACAATACCAATAACACCTATTCCAATCAATGATCCTAATGCAGCAACGATAGCACCTACGTTGACTTTATCATCGGAGTCATCATCACTGGTGTTGGCGTTTGTATCATCGTCACTATCGTTGCTAGTTTCATCATCTGTATCATAATGATCTGCACCCATAGGATTGGACATGTAAGAAAACTGAAAGTACTCTTTTTCGGGACTTAATTTCAACCACTGTAAAAAAACTGTTTCGTAGTTCAAAAGTGCCTTGGTAACAGTGAGTTTTAGACTAGTATCTGATGGTCTTGATTCAGCAACAAAAGCAAGGGTGATAGTATTACGCCCAACACTATCACCATCTTCGTTGAGTGACCTATTGCTACTTGGGGACTGCACCTCTGTTGTTGGGTTTGAAGACAAGGATGAAAAGTCTGCTGCTGCTCTTCTCCTTCTTTCTCTTCTTCGACTAGCTGTACTAAATTTTTGATCAATAACTGTAGCTTTTGAGATATGTATTTGTTCTGTAGCCTCCAAAATTGGATTGAAGACTCTTATAAAACCTTGTTGAAATACTTCTTGTTCCTCCGCATTCATTTCTCTTGATGGACCAAATAGATCGATCTCAACCGAATCATTCTTAATTTGGACACCAATGTACTGTGTATTATCAAAATCATTGTCATCACCAATCTTGTTGACGACATTATCACCATGTGAAAGTACAGATTCACGTAAAGTCTTGATTTCGTTTTCCGACATAGCTGCATGGGAAAAGGTAACTATTGTATTCACAACAGAGCATATGGTTTCAGATATTTTCTTGGAACCAGATGGAATACACCGTGCTGCGCATAGGTAAAGGGACAGAGGCAAAAAGAGTAAAATGTTATGATTGGTGAGCCGCAGAAAGATCCTGTAGTTAGAGAGCAATCCGATCCTCGCAAAACGCGGTATACAGTATGCTTTTCTGTACTTACGTGCTTTTTCGTCTAGGGGGACAAACTCAGATTCCACCTTGCTGATTTTCAAATCAGTTCGGAGTGCATAACTTTGCAACTTTTCATCTACCATGAAAATTTCTTGTAAAGCAATTTGAGCATTGTCGTTGATCCCACTTACAATTTTGTCTAAACTAAATCTGTTGGAGTGTTCACTAAAAAAAGATAATTTGACTTTGCTACTTGTCCCGGAGCCGTCAGTATTGCTGTTCCCATTATTGTCAAAAATATCATCATTGCAATTGGGTGATGACTTGTACCCTAGAGCACCTAAAAAACTACGTGGCCCAATCACAAAGCTTTGTTGGGCTGGATATGTTAGTAGTCCTACACCTTCCCATATTTCTAAATCTTGATTAGCTTGTTGGACACGAGCGTCCCCCTGTGTCCCGCGGCCCTTGCTATAAATTAAATCCTTGGTTTTCAACGTAATGTAAAACGCGCGTCCATCATCTGAACTCACTGGTAAATCTAATACTTGAGGTATTCGTGTGGGGCGATCTTTGCCAGCTCCACCACCCTCTAGTGTTCCACTAGCTACCAAGGTCCAAAACCTCATATCAGATTTGGCAGTCTGATAATCACCTTCTCTTGAATACAATTCATACGTTACATTCATGGCAGGATCAAAGATATCTGTATATATTTCAAAGGAAATTATAGATAAATAGTTGATTGAATTTGCGTTGTTAGGTCGCCGAACATTAAACATTTGTCCATAGGCACTCAAATCGCCATTGGTCCCCGTTGACACCCGTTTGGAGCAGGAAGCACGGAATACATTAGTCTTGGTGCTACTGTCAATACGGTTTCTTGAAGATTCCACATCTGGCTTGTATTGTTGACGTGTCCGTCGTAGTGAAGGTACTCGCACGCGTTCAGTCTCAACAGCGCTGCTGCTATAGCTAGCTGATGCATATAGATTCGTTGACAAGAAAATCAGTAGTAAGCATGTTATTCTTCTTGTCGGGTTGTAGTAGCAAATCATCGTTCTCTAGAGAAGAGCAAAACGTGAAAAAGCCCAAGCAATTCTCTTTCTCTCTGAACTCTTTTGTCACTTCTTTTTACACAATCCCTTTTAGCGTGGTTTTTGTTTCGCATACATTCGTGTTTCTCTCTATCGCGGTCTATCGATTTTCAGTGTAGACCAGAGAAAGGCTCTTTGTTCTGCGCGTCTCGTCTTTTGTTTCTTTCGTTTGCTTCTTCTATACCGCATTCAAGTAGGACTACTAAAACAGCAAATCAGTTGCGTTGAGAACAAAAACACGCAAATAAACATTGTCCGATACTGTATAGGAACAAGGTCTTTGGACTATACCTGTCATATTCTGTGAGTTTATAGTTGTATGGACAAATTTGTAGTCATTTCGGAGAAAATACCACGATTAACGAAACCAATCGAATTCCCAAAAATTCATAGAATGTCTTCTACGCAATTTCATTGGGTGCTTACTCACGGAATTCAAATATATGTTCAAGTTCTCCTTCAACTTGTATCTTAGCTAAGTATCATACCAATACCTGATACCCATGTTCTGTTTACAGTATCATCTACGAAAATATCGTAAGAGGTCATTAGCTCAATAACTCCGAAGGTCTTCAAGAGAAATTCTATTCTATAGTATTCTCTCAAATAAGCGATACATACAAAAGGTTTTTCTTCGGGTTAACTCACTCTGTTTATAACTTCGTATGAAAGAATCGCAACGAACCTACTAATACCGGGGTAGTCTTAAGTAGGATGAATTATCGAAGCTTAAATAATCGATTAAGTAGGAGTTGTCAAAACTGACCCGAATGTCATGATGTGACATATGACGTCGTACTATAATCTCCTGGAGTACATTACCCAGAATCGTGAAGAGACTGATAGTTGACAGTACATTCTTTCAGGGACAGGGGGAGAAAAAAAAATGAAATTTCCGGTAACATCATTCACAGGCACAGTAAGTAAGAACAAATGAAGATCTACAAAAATACTATTCCAAAACAACAGAGATATCGTGTGGTAATGTAGAAAAGCATCGAGATATATACTCTCTAGCTTCGGAGAATACGAAGAATTTATCAGTCATTTCCAGCTCCATCAAAAAGAGGACAGAATAATTCCCTATGCTATCTCAAATTATCATTTGTTGAAATTCTAGGTCGCAATCGAGGAGAACTCAACAAAAGGCAGGAATAAAAAGAGGATGATGCTCCAAGAAACCTCTAACCGAACCAACAACAGCAAAATTAATGAGTCTACTTACATGAAATAACGAAATAATTAAACGAACGAAACAAACTTCGTGGACAGAGTTTGTATCAATGAAAGATCTTATTCTTGCTCTTACATTGCAAACATTAAGTTATGTTTCAAAGCTTTTACTATACTGTCTGAATCAAAAAAAAAAACACAAAATTTTTCATATTTTCCTTTGAAACAACTCTGCCCTTTCAAGTTCTTTAGCTACATCCGATTTTTCTTTCTTTTTGCCAGTATTTCTCGTAACGCCAATAGCATTCGTAATACCTAAAAGTTCATCATGCTGCACTATTTTTTCATTTGCTTGAAGCAAATTATCTTGGATGTTCACCATACCCCGTTCAAGAATATCAAGACGAGCCATAGTAGTTTGTTGAGCACTGCTAGCAAATGGTGTTTCATACATCTGAGCCAAAGGTCCACCATCTACTTCTATGTTCTTATTTTTCAACTTTTCAACTTCCATCAACAACATTTCATTTCGTTTTTCTACCATCTCATTTCGTCTTTCCAATTCTTCAAGTCTTTTCAGCATCTTCACACTGTGATTGTCCTTGGTTTCTGCACCGTAGTGCATAACCGTCTGGTTGAACACATCACTTTCAGATGCATTGATTGTGTAAGAATCGACCTCATTCGAGGATGATTTTATAGTGTGATTGTTTTGAAAATTGTGTTGAATAGCAACATTGGATTTGCTCTCATTGTCATTATCCATGTTGCTTAATTTTGGAACTGAAAATGCTTCAAGATTTTGCACATATTCAACTGCTATATCTAAAGCTGCAGCTACAATTATTTCATCCAATGATCCGCTAGATTGCTTTATCAGTTGGCCATTTAAAACACGGAATAGTTCCGTGTGTTCCTTGGGTTTCATAATAACACCGATAATTAAATCAGCTACCTCGCAACCAAGTTGTTTGGCAGGTGTACTTTCAGATGTACCAATGATCTTCGTGTAAAGTTTATTAATCCGAGATGTTTTCTTCCTTTGTGATTGCTCTAACTCGAATGCTTTTACTCGTACCATAGTTCGAGCTATGCGTTGTACAGTTCCATTGACTCCACCACGGCCATGTTCTTGTATGTCTGCTAAAGCGTTCACAAAAGCCACACGTCCAATTGCTAGATATTGATCACGTTTATTTTTAAATGAACATACAATTTGGAAAAAAGAACCAATAGCATCCGTGAAAGGAACGATTGCTATTTGTTTCTTAGCCCATTCAATGACACTTGACAATGTATTGCCAAGATCAATTTTACTCAGTGCAGTCCATGTGCCTTCTTTTATTAAATCGTGTACATAATCTTGAAAAGATCCATCTGATTTGGTAACCATTCCAGAATCAATTGTATTACATGCATTCATCATACCATTCAATTTACGAACTAAATGTATATAAAATTCACGATAGTGATGCGAATCTAAAATACTTTCCAATTCCTTCTTTTCTTGGTTTGATTGTGATTTTTCATACAACAAAGATTTCAATTCCTCTGGATATTCCGCAAGAAGTTGGGTATTCATCACCATCGTGTTTGTATTGTGTATTAGATCAAGTAAATATTGTTCATTCCGATGAGCTTCATCTATCAATGTAGTATTAATTTGGCTTTGACTGTTTAGAGATGATACTGCCATATTTGTTGAGGTAGCTGATTGATTCAGCGCTGGTGTGCTATTGGATGGTTTTGCAGTGTTATTGTTCGTATTGATTTGGTTTTGATTCGTCTGAGATACCGTTGGCATGGTTGTGGAGATAGTTGATTGATTCGGCGTAGATGTGCCAGTGGATGGTATTGCAGTATTACTATTTGCATTGTTCGACGTGAAATTTTCACTATTCTCCACATCACCAACCGTTACATAGGGAGAACGTGAAAATGATTTCGGAATTTTCCACAATCTAGCAGTGTTGTCACCTGATCCTGTTAGTGCATATTGACCACTTGGTGAAAATGCTACAGATCTAATAGTATTTGTATGCCCATGGAATGTATGTACTAATCTTCCATCTTTCACACTCCATAATTTAGTACTTCCATCCCAAGATCCCGTCAATACGTATTGACCATTTGGTGAAAATGCTACAGATACAACATGGTTTACATGTTTTTGAAATGTATGTACTACTGTTCCGTCCTTAACATTCCATAATTTCGCGTTCTTGTCATTTGATCCTGTTAGTATGTATTGGCCATTGGGTGAAAATGCTACAGACACAACATAATCTGCGTGCCCTTGAAATTTTTGTACACGTGTTCCGTCCTTCACACTCCACAATGTAGCAGTCTTATCGTCTGATCCTGTTAATACATATTGGCCATTGGGTGAAAACGCCACAGATAAAACAGAAATTTCATGTCGAAATTCACGTACTATTGTTCCATCCTTAACGTTCCACAATTTAGCAGTCCTGTCGAATGATCCTGTTAGAATTTGTTGACCATTTGGTGAAAACGCTACAGATGTAATAGCAGTTGTATGCCCATGAAATGTGTGCACTAATATTCCATCCATAGATGGTTTATGCCCTTGAAATGTGTGCACTACTACTCCATCCTTAACAGT
>WKLE02001712.1:0-11163 GCA_014885115.2 Asterionellopsis glacialis | reverse complement strand
ACAGGAAAGGGCAATAGTGCGTCTGTCCGGCTTTTTTGTCGCCAATCTCTGTAACTGATCGTCGGGAGACTCCCTGGTACGCGAGCGAGACAACTGATCTTGCTCTCTACTTTTTTCTTCGGCATGCGTTGGGAATCAAAAAATCATCGGAGTTTTACAAACGGTTTTCCAACTGCATGTTTTTATCATATATAAAGGATCCAAGAATACAGCAAAGATCCAGCTCATACCTGGTAGAGGTTGGCATACATCATAATGATTTTTTCCTGGTAAGATTTCAAAACACTCATCACCAGAACACCTCCTGCACTACAACCTACCTGGTACAACGTAAGAAGTATTAATACCAGGTTCGTGCCTGCTGGTATGTCCTGCATACAGGAAACGTTACTGGATAGCTCAGTTCCATACCTAACCTCTACCTGGTACCTGTTGCATGTGTACCTGGTATGTTCTGCACTAGGGCTATTACTTTTTAAAACCAAAATAAATATGGTAAATCGTGCACTGCACAAAATTTTTACAGTAAAACTTAAAAATTTCGTGGAAGAGATATTTCAATAATTCGTCCTAACTACAGTAAAATATTGTTAATAAAAACACCTGAAAACATTACCAGGTATAATACAAGACCTATCCATACCTGGTACGTTGGGAAATGATTTTTTGTGATCATGATTTTTCAGGCACTATTCAAAATCTATTCAACAAGATGGATATAAGGAACAATTTGAAAAATTGCCCTATCGAAACACGAATGCTTTACTAACGGGACACAGATACTACCATTTTCCTCGAGATGACAAAGTTCTAATCCTAAACAACAACCGCATTGTTTCGAAACAATTTTGACATTGTAATAAAAGATAACACCTCTTTATCGTAAAAGAAATCAGAAGAAGCGGAAGCCGTGATGAATACTTTCGTCGAAGGTTCCAATGATGGCTTTAAAAGTGAGGGAAACCGTCACAAGAGCGATTCCTCCCAAAGTCATGGACGAATTCACGATAACAGAGTGGATAACAAAGTTGGTCTTTCTGGTGGATGGCGCAAATTCATACAACTAAGTACTTTCATTCCAATTGCTACCATTTTATTCGTGGTCACTACACCGATGAAGACAAAAAATGTTTTAACTTTCCAATATAATGATATATCAGAAGAAACATTTGAACTTGATGACTCCTCGGAAAGAAGTCGGGATCTTCAAGTTGACACTAGCACTACATCCGAAGAAAAATATCCCGAACTAAGCATTCAGGCTAAATCACTTGGTGAATATGAACATCTTGAAAATTGCCGATGTCCTTATCCTGGAGAAACATCTGAAGGGGCGTATGACCCGCAAGGATACTTTGTGCTGCCAAATGATCATGAATATTGTAAATGTGTCGAGTACTGTTGCGAAAGTGATGAACTCACTTGTAAAAAGAAATACTACGAGTGGGACTATTCTTGTCCTTCTTGTTCTTCTGGAAAGGGCAAGGGTGGAAAAGGATCCACATCAAGTGAAAAGTACAGTAGTAAAGGAAGTAAGGGTGGAAAGGGTGGAAAGGGTGGAAAGGGTGGTAGCTCTAAGAGAGAGAGTCCAAGGAACAGAAGGTCTGGCAAAACAAACGGATCACGAACGAATCGACGTGGCAAAAAAGGAAACGGCGAGGGGAGAACTAGAGGCAGGACACCTAGATTTCTACAGGATAAGTCAGTGCCTGATGATCCGATTGAGTTTGGGCGTTCGTACGGCAGATATGATGGTACTTGTCACAAAACTTTCTATGTGATCGTTCCTGAAGAGCATTCGTATTGTCAATGTCCGGAGTTAATAAGAGGTCCAGGATTCAGTAAGGGAACACCGACTTACCCTGTGCAGATAGGTGAAGACTCTCAAAACAGTAAAGGAACTGTTGAAAGCAGTAAAGGAACTGTTGAAAGCAGTAAAGGATATGTCGAAAGCAGTAAAGGATATGTCGAAAGCAGTAAAGGTTATGTCGAAAGCAGTAAAGGTTATGGTGATACATCTAGAACAAGACAGAGTTCCAAAAGCGGCAAAGGGCGAGGAGTAAGAAGAACTCGTAGTGTTTCTGGCTCGGGTGAATACAATACTCGCGGTCGTAAAGGAAAGAATAGAGGAGCGAGTGCTTCAGGAAAATATAGCCGTGGAAAGAATAATTCTGGAAAATATGGTAGCGGAAAATATGACGCCAAGGGTAATTCTGGAAAATATAGCACCCAGGACGAACCTTCGTTGATTTGCGACAAAGACAATGAGTTTTATCCTGCCATAACGTGTGAACTTGATGTAACTCAAGCACCAACAGAATCTCCAAGTGCTGCGCCAACGGGGCCTCCTGTAGGTTTTGTCACAGGAACAATCTTCGCAGATCTCAATGGAAATTCATTCCAAGATATCGGAGAGCCTGGTATTCCAAACGTTGTAGTTGTTATCACTGATAGTGAATTCGAGAGATACACTGTCACAACTGATTCCGATGGCTACTATTCAGAGCAAACGAGCACAGGAACTGCAACATTAGTAATAGACGAAGGTACTATTCCTGACAACTACGTCCAAACTCGCGGTGATATCGTCTCGGAATTGAATGTTCCAAAGGATGGTACTGCTTCCGATATCGACGGTTTTGTACCACCTGGAAAGCTTATTGCCACTGTGTTCAACGATACCGACTCCGATGGGTTCCAAGGCCCCGGCGAAAATGGTATTCCTAATGTTGTAGTTGTTGTCACTGACAGTCAAGGCGAAAGACGTACTGTCACCACAGATGATAACGGAGGTTACATGCTTGTTGTTCCATCCGGTACAGTCACAGCAAATATTTTAGAGTCAACCCTGCCAGATGGTAATATACCGACAAACCCAAATAACCCCAGCGTTTTACAAGTTCCACCTGATGGAACTGTCTATGATGAAGATGGTTACATTTTTGTTGGCCAGATAGAGGGAGTCATTTTCAGTGACAGCGATGCCGACGGTAGGTTGGATCCTGGTGAAGAAGGCATACCTAATGTGGAAGTCATCATTACAGATAAAAACGATGACAAGTACACACTTACCACAGATAATTTAGGTGCTTACGAATTAACTGTACCTTCTGGTGTTGCAACGATCGATATCAATGAGAGCACCCTTCCAGAAGACTATGTTCGGACGTACGGGGAGGATCCAACGGAGGTGTTTGTACCGCAAGGTGGTGTTGCGTCAGATCTTGATGGTTTCAAACCACCAGGAATCATTTGTGGCGATATTTTCAATGACATTGATGGTGATGGTATCCAAGATCCCGGTGAAGAAGGCATACCCAATGTTGAAGTCGTTATCACCGATAGTGAGGGACAAAGGCGTACTGTTACAACTGACCAAGATGGCAAATACTGTGCTACAGTACCCTCCGGTAGTACTACAACTGATATCGTAGATGACACTGTGCCTCCAGGTAGCATTCCCACATCCTCGAGTGATCCCACCGTGGTTGAAGTGCCACCTGGTGGTACTGGTTCAGACGAAGATGGATTTCAACTTCGTGGTATAAGTGCTGGTGTCATATTCAAGGACAATGACGGTGATGGCGAATACGACTTTGGAGACGAAGGCATCCCCAATGTTGAGGTAATTATTACTGACCGCAATGGAGATAGATACACAGTCACCACAAATTTCGAAGGTTATTATGAGCAAAGTGTACCCGCCGGTGTTACAACAACAAATATCAGAGAGAGCACTGTTCCTGATAACTACGTAAGAACAAACGGTGAAGATATATCAACCATTGATGTTCCAGTGAATGGAATTGGGTCAGATCTTGATGGATATCAACCACCGGGGACGCTTATCGGTCGCGTGTTTGATGACACCGATGGCAATAGAATTCAAGACCCTGGAGAGCCTGTCTTCGCAGATGTCCAAGTTGTTGTTACTGATAGTCAAGGCAATGTTTACATTGTAACAACCGATCAAAACGGCGAGTACGAATTGCAAATACCTGCAGGTACTGCAACTACTGACATCGTTGATGCAACGTTACCTCAAGGTCTTTCACAAACAACAGGTCAGGATCCTAGTACTCTTCAGGTTTTGCCAGAGGAAGTTGTAACTGACCTTGATGGATACACATTTTTATCGAGAGGTCCATCTGCAGCACCTTCTGCGTCACCCTCTGCGTCGCCGTCTGCATCACCCTCTGCTGCTCCCACGTTTTCGCCCTCTGCGATGCCTACGCCTGCGCCTTTTGTTGCATTAAGTCCAGGTATTGGATATGGATTTATAGAACTTCTTATATTTTATGATATCAATGGAAATGGCATCCAAGATCCCGGTGAAGAAGGTATTCAGGATGTGGTAGTTTCCATTAGAAGCGACTTTGCCGCCGATTTTGACGATGATCCTGTTGACGATGATCCTGTTGACGATGATGCCATTGGTGGGTTGTCGATCGTAACTGACAATTTTGGATTTGCAGAGGTAGAGGTTTATACAGATAGTGAGACGGAGTTCATTCTTACAATTGATGAGAGTACTCTCCCTGAAGGCCTCGTTCAGACTCGTGGCGAATTGGTTACCGAATTGATTGTTCTTAAGGACGAAGTAGCAAGTGATATTGATGGATTTCAACCTCAGGGAAATGTATTTGGTAGGATTTTTGATGACACCAATGTTAATGGTCAACAGGACGACGACGAACCAGTTTTCGAGGGCGTCGAAGTTATTGTTCAAGATAGTCAGGGTGGCAGATATACTCTGACGACTGATCCAAACGGAGAATACAATCAGGAAGTACCTGGGGGTGATACTACCATTCAGATCAATGTGGACACACTCCCTGATGGACTATCACAAACTGTTGGGACAAATCCAACCACTGTAACTGTTCCTGGTTTCGGAACCGTCAGCGATCTTGATGGTTACACATTTGCTTCCGTCCATCCTTCGGCATCTCCGTCGGCGTCTCCGTCAGCTGCCCCATCAGCTGCCCCATCGGCTGCACCGTCTGCTGCACCGTCTGCTTCTCCGTCTGCTGCACCGTCTGCAGCTCCATCGTCATCACCATCAGCTGCACCGTCTGCTGCACCGTCTGCTTCTCCGTCTGCTGCACCGTCTGCAGCTCCTTCAGCTGCACCGTCTGCTGCACCGTCTGTTTCTCCGTCTGCTGCACCGTCTGCAGCTCCTTCAGCTGCACCGTCTGCTGCACCGTCTGCTGCACCGTCTGCTGCACCGTCTGCTGCACCGTCCGCTGCACCATCTGCTGCACCATCTGCAGCTCCTTCGAGCTCCCCATCTGCAGCTCCATCTAATTCTCCATCAGATGCTCCGTCTACTGCTCCGTCTGCGGCCCCGTCTGTGGCCCCGTCTGCAGCTCCTTCAAGCTCCCCATCTGCAGCTCCATCTAATTCCCCATCAGCTGCACCATCTGCTGCACCATCTGCTGCACCATCTGCTGCACCATCTGCAGCTCCATCTAATTCTCCATCAGGTGCTCCGTCTACTGCTCCTTCTGCAGCTCCATCTGCAGCCCCTTCAGCTTCCCCGTCTACAGCTCCATCTAATTCCCCATCAGCTGCTCCATCGGCTGCACCATCAGCTGCACCATCGGCATCCCCTTCAAATTCACCCTCCTCCTCTCCATCTTCGTCGCCTTCATTATCTCCATCTACATCACCGTCGATCTCCCCATCAGCTGCACCATCATCGTCCCCGTCAAGTCAACCATCGTCAGTTCCGTCATTGGTACCAACAGCTCTTCCAACATGGGACTGTGATGCATTTGTAGATCCCACTGGTACATGTATAACAAATGCATGCGATGCTTGTGCTACTGGGACTACTTGCAACAAAAATATCTTCCCTGTCACCTGCACTAAAACAGATGGTTCAGGACTAAGTTGTACACCCAATCCAAATTCATTGTGTGAAAGTTATTTCTCGTGATAAACGACAGACAAAGATACGTACTACTGTATAATGCATAGCACTTTTATTTTACTATGAAGACAATTTTTGTATGAAGGCGCTGTTTCAATTCTGGATCCATGTAGGGCCATACAAGTTTAAACATTGGAAGACATGTGCATACAATATTTGACTGGTGGGTTGATTGTAAAAAAGAAATTGACAGTGTTGAATGCATGTGATTTGTCAGGTAACAAATCCTCTAGTAGAGGTAGAATAAAACAATGAACTATGCAAAAAGTCTGTTTTGAAGTACAAGGTCTCACACCTACCTAGTTGAAGATACGAAAGTGTTGGCTTTCTTCAAAATAAACTAGTAAATATATTTATATCGTAATAACAGGTGCCTGCGTTTTAGAGTTTAACTGTGTGCATGTGTGTGCATGTGTATGCATGTGTGTATGTGTGTGTATATATTTGTGTATGTGTATGTGTGTGTATCAATCAATTGATGACACTGGATTGTTTCTCTCGTCACACAATGGTATTCTTATTGGTTAAGTGTATAGAAAAAAATGTATTGTACCTCCGCACCTTAGGCCTCTAGAAAAAGAATACTTCCTGAAGTAAATTCTATGCTAGAGCGTCTTTCGTAGGTTGATGTGCTTCGCTATTCAAGGCAGAGTTCTACTTATCTCAACAAGGACTACGTAATATTATATTACTGAATAGACAACAAGTTTTCCACCAGGGAGAATTTGCAGACATTGACGTTCGTTCTTAGTCGCTCGATCAACAAATGCATGAAATTAATCAATTTCAATCAAAAGTATCTTGATAGGCTAGAGAGGTGTAAGATACCCTGCGTTTTTCTTTTACTCGTGTGAAATAGGAATCAATTCATTGTTACTCAAAACTTGTGACGTATACTGTATGGTGCATTCCACTAATATTCGGTACGAGAAAGCTTCCACTACCCTCAGTTTTATACGTATTTTAGAATTACTGAATGGTGGGTACTCAATAGTCGTGTGCTGCTGTTCCTCCGTGTATGCTATTATTATTATTATTATTCCAACACAAGCGTAATGCAAAACTGATTTTTAATTTTTGATTGTGTTTGTTTTATTGATTGATTGTCCGTTTCTAAAAGATGATATGAATCGCAAGTATCGTAGCTTTGACTTCAAGCTTGGAAAGGGGGGAAACAATTCTGTGGTAAGTTATAATAAAATAAACATTGCCAGTACTTTGAAGTGATTTACTAAAAGTGGGACACTAAAGATATATCAGTGCAGTTTTCACCAATGAAGAAATAGATCGAAGGGAGTTAGTAGAAGAAGAAGAAGAAGAAGAAGAAGAAGAAGAAGAAGAGAGGGGATCCTCGTGGAAAATTTCAATAAGAGGTACAATCGATGCTTGGACCGATGATGGCGATGGACACACTGCGAGTCTTCTTGAAAATTTTATTTTGCTGCATACTGTAACGGTCATAACGATAACTTGGATCCGGCTCCAAAATAGTGGAGCACGGTTAGCAAACATGGTGAAAGCAGTCGTAGATAGCACAGACTTGTTGTCTTCCTCAAGTTGTTGGACGAATTCGACAGAGCACAAGACGGGGACTTGCGAAACGGTTCCGCGAGAACTGATGGAATGGAAAAATCCCTTTTATATATCAATAGTATATCGAAGTTCATTGGAGGGTACATGATGAATGGTCTACGTCACCAATGATGGTGAGACCAACACCCGCCAGTATCTCGACGTTTCTTGGTTCTTGGCGGGAAGAGGAGAAGAAGGGGGGAAGAGACGCAGTGAAAAAGAACAATGCTGAGATAGAAGTTGTGAGTTATGAGTTGGCTTGTTGCTTTTACAGTATGGGATTCTAACTGGTACGAGTCTAGAGTCTGGGCCGCGCGACGCGCTCGATTCTTACTGGTGTACTAACTAACTCTGTTCTAAACCTTATTGGGTTATAAGCCTATGCTATTTTCTAAATTCTCGTTTCTGTTCGCGCGTCTTCGTTATGACGCGCGCGTGTGTTTGTGGTGTTTTTAAGTGTATTTTCGGTGTGTTCGGTTGTAATGCAATTTTTTCAATTGACACATCTTTTGCTATTTCAGTGGTTTTAGTCCTCTTTCCTTCCTTGTTTTTCATTATGGCTGGTCTGCCGTATCTGTGTTTGTTGTTCCTATTCTCTACATTTCCGTTTTTATTGAATGTGATTCCGTTGTGTTCATAGTCTGACTTTACGATATTGATTGAGTAGTTTTCCTCTTTCATCACTTTTATGATTTGTGAGGGTACTTTTTTCCTGTCGTTGTCATTAAGTATCGCTTTTGGTATGTAGATGTGCTTGGTTTTGTTCATAACGTATTGTTCGATTGATGTGGTGGTTTCCATTTTTCTAATTCTTTGGGTTTTCCATCCTTTCTTGTTGTATTGTATCCATTCTCCTCCTGTCATACAGTCTTCACATAAAATGATTGATTCTCCATTGGATTGTCTTTTGTACCATCCTTCATTTGGTTTGGTTATGATTCTTGTCTCACACAAGGTACAGGATACCCTGTTTTCCTTGATACGTTTCCAATTCTTAGCCTTTGCATCTTCAAGGGCTTCTTTGAAGCATGGTTTCTTCTTCCAGTCTCGTTCTGCTCTTTGGATGACAGCTTCAGCTAGTTCGTTGGGGTTGCATATCGGGCATAGCCATCTTTGGCATGTGTCCTCATGGACCATGTTTTTGAAAATTGTGAAAGGAGTGTTTGTTACATATCCCTACCGGTACTAGTGTGACACTCTCTCTAGAGAGCAGCCCATTGACCTCCTACCTGCTATTCTAGGACGATGACCTTTCTAGTCCTACCGGTACCGTAGATGGAACGGATATACCAGGTAAACTATCTGTAGTCAGGACCATTCGGAAATCTCATGTAGAAATAAAAGTAGTTTTAAGTATAATACTGGTACCGCAAGGTCCATCCAGTAACTGTTCGACCAGGCACCTTGGTACTGGTACCAGGTACGGTACCTTGTACAAGTAGGTATACCCGGTACAGGTACCTGTACCTGGTACCAGGTAAATCAGTGTGAACTGACTATTCTCCGCCTACCAGGTACAGAATGGAATATCCAGAGGAAAATCCGGAAAGATGCCACTGTCCTCTATGTCTCATGATAATTTTCATACCCATTTTGATCTAGTCTAGAGAGGTCATATGTCCAAGTTTACTGTTCTGCAAATAAATGTACCTGGGGTACATTGTGTACCAAGTACAGAATATGGGTACCAGGTATTGAGAAATGTATCCTACCGGGGTACCTGGTACTATGGTACCAGGTATGAGATTGGCGGGTCAATTTTATTCCCGAGTCCGGCAGGCGTTGAAAAAAGATTACAACAAGCGTTGAATATCTGAACACTTCACCAAAAAAATTAAATCGACAGTCACGCAAATCCGAGACTGCCTCGTGTGATGGATATGCAACTTCTTCCTCATCTCAGTCGTCTGTGAAACAAATAGTGAGAGGTGCACGTTATCCAGCGATACCAAACAAAAAAGTAAATTGGCAAACAAAAAGAAAATTCCCCATATTGTTTGATAAGCTTCCAGGCTTTCTAGAGACAGCAATAAAGGTGAAAGACTTTACGTCAACAGGACATTCGGACCTGAGATTTAGTTCTCTCGTTTCGAAGACAAACAATACAGAGCACTTCAGAAAGAACAAAACTGAAAACGGTGCAAACACGTTAGATTTGTTTCCTGAACAAAAATGTTCATTGAAGTTTCTCAAAGCAGCTCGGACACATGTTGTCAAACTCCACCGGACACCGTCACTCGTCACAGATCAAGCAACATCGATCAGCAAGTAATGCCTTTTTGTACAAAAGAACTAAACAACGTCGACGACAACGACAGTCCTCCTCTATCCACTTCTAGTCGATGGAATACATTTTCAAAGTTTGGTGCTGTGTTTACTATTGTTGCCCTTTCAACTTTTGCTCTTATTTTGAGCAAGACAACAATCTTTTCAAACCATGAACAAGTACTCCAACAAGATACCATTATGAGTAGAGATCGTGAATTGTTCAGCGAATCTGGACAATATGGATTCCAAGATGATTTGAAACAGGCCGCCGCTTCTCTTTCAGATGAAGTCTACGATTCTCAAGAGGATCAAGAAGCTACTATGGCTGAACTGAATCATCTTCAAGATATGAATAAGTACGCAACCAATACACAACAGATACAAAATCACAAAAATGAACGTAGTCTCTACTACACCCCAATCAAGAATCCACAAGATTGCCGTTGTCCCTATCCGGGAGAAATCTCAGAGGGTGCATACGATCCATATGGACAGTTCGTTTTGCCAAATGATCATCCCGATTGCAAATGCATTGAATATTGTTGTGAGAGCGACAGAAAGATATGCGAAAGAAAGTTCTTCAAGTGGGATTTCTCCTGTCCCTATTGCCAAAAACCTTCTCCAGATATACAAACTTCAATCATCAATCAAAAGTACGGAAAGGATGGTGGATATAGTAGTAGGAAATCTGACCAGTCTGCATTGCCGTATGGTAAATCAGGCTTTAGAGGATACAAACAGAAATACACAAACAGAGGTTCGATACGTTCATATGGAGTCACACGTGATCGAAAGGGCAAAACAGGATCTCTACGTACAAATCGTGGAAAAACTAGAGGAAAGAAAACTTCTGGTGGTCGGAAAAGAAACAGGGGCCCTCGATACCTCAAAGCAAAAGGCAAGTCGTCAGGTGGGTCTTACACGAAGTTTAAACGTGGTCCCAGTGGAAAATTGAAGAAGAAGAAGTGGTCTAATAACTTCACTGTCAAAAAGCCTGTCAAGTCGTATAACAAATCATCTGGTGACACTTCCACAGTATTGAAAGGAAATTACTTCGACAAGTCATATTACGGAGTCGCTCCTGACAAGTCATACGAAAAAATATCAAATGATGGCTACTGCAGCAAGACCTTTTACATCATTGTTCCTCAGGAACATTCCTTTTGCCAATGCCCTTCTGACAATTCGCTATCAAATGCAGTTCATACTCCAACTAGGAAAGTAGGTACCAATATACTTTGTAATGACAAGAATAAATTCTATCCTGCCATAGAGTGTGCGACTCCAACTGGAAAACTAGTTGGTTGTGTCTTCAATGATACAAATGGTGACGGTATACAAGATGAGAATGAGTCTGGTATTGAAGATGTCATAGTTGTCATTACAGA
>WKLE02001708.1:0-11751 GCA_014885115.2 Asterionellopsis glacialis | reverse complement strand
ATAATGAACGCAAAAGTAATGTATATCTTGTAGACTGTACGACAAACGTACTGTACTTTGCAGATTTGGTCTTCATTGTTTACTATGTTTTTGTTGAGAGTAGGGTGGATAACAAAGCAAAAGGATAAACACCATAATTGATAAAGCTAATGGAATTGCCCTTTTTAGGGTAAAGTGTTTGTGACTCTGATGATGATACAACTACTTCTTCTTACTTGTTGTTGTTGTTGTTGTTGTTGTTGTTGTTGTAGTTGCAGATTTGGTCTTCATTGTTTACTATGTCTTTGTTGAGAGTAGGGTGGATAACAAAGCAAAAGGATAAACACCATATTTGATAAAGCTAATGGAATTGCTACTTGAAGGGACTGAAACGGAAGTAGCAAGTCTGTCATCATATTATTTGTTGGTCCAAAGTAACTCCTCCATCCAATGGTACTATTGACTGTTGATTTGACTGTTGATACTGACCAATTGTTTCATTTCCTTTATTAGGCTAAAGTGTTTGTGACTCTGATGAAGATACAACTCCTCCATTCTTACTTGTAGCAGTAGTAGTAGTAGTAGTAGTAGTAGTATTAGTAGTAGTAGTAGTAGTACAGTCAACCAATTTCCCTGTGCCCACATATTATATATGGCCTTTTTGAGCCAGGCTTGGATTGCTTTGTAATTTGTTTAAAATTTCAAGCTCAGACATTGCTCTATCCAGAAGTTCTGTTGTCAAAAGAAAGCAAATGCTTTAGACAGCCAAACCTTCAAAATAAAGCCCCCTGTGTTCTGTGCTAGACAAATATATCTCTACATAGGCTGACCATGATTGGCTGTGAACTTGCATTTTGCAATTGGAGATTGAATTGATTGTGCAACAAGATGTTATTTCAAATTTGCATATTTATATTGTGGAGCAGACACAAAAAGGAATGTCTACTATGGGACTGATGTTCAAGGCAGACTTTAGTATTAAAAGAATTTGACAGTGGTGGTTATGACTCCATGATCCACCTTCATGATGTAGATCAAATTGCTGATCAAAAACAAGATAAACACTTATATTTCCCAATATTATGTGGTTTAATGGTCATGCCTAGGGAAACATTGACAAAGTATGGGTGGATTTTTTGGAGGAAAGGTTGTGCATGAACAAGTTCCTCCAAATGTCCTGATTCATCAAGAAGCACATGCAACAAGTATGAATGGACTAAAGCAGGCAACACCAGCTATCTAACAATTATTATGTACCAGATTATGAGAATGATGTTTGCCCATTGAGAGATGTGCCTCTTATTGATGAAAAGCCTATACACTGTCCAAGGCCAAGTGTTGTTTAGTCCCTTGTTGCTTGGCTTGCACTATATAATTTTGAAAATACACAGTCATTGTTGCTTTCTTCAGCTGATCAGCAAATTTTAAAGAATCCCAAGATAAAAAGTAGTTGCAAAGGTCTAGTATTTCCTTTGCACTGCTGGAACTTGTCTCACATGTGCTCATGCTTGGAGCACTAGCAGGAAGAAGAGGAGTAGGGCATTTTTTCTTTGTCTTGAAGTTTCTTTGGTTCTGTTTATGAGGTTTGATTTTAGTAAAGTATTCTTTATGATAGCTTTTTGGGTTCTTGTCTCCAGTCTGAGCTTTGACCATCATTCATTCCAACTGGTATACTAATAGAAGAAGAAACACACTGTGTTATAGTGACGACACCTGTAGACCTATTCTACAACTGATCCTGTTATCCTTTTGTATTCAGTACAATATGATGATTCTTAGCTATAAAGAGGAAACACTTTAAAATTTTAATCAAAGTGTCCCTACCTGTTTATCAACAGAAAACTATATAACTTATAAAGTTGTGACAAAGTAGCAGGGCTAAGAAACAAACTACTTTTGATCACCTGGCCTAAATCTAAGACAATTGTCACCAGGGCAATCCCCTGTGAAACAGTGAACTGGTTCACCTCTAACATGGGTGTGATGCATAGAAGGCCAAAAATTGGACTCTGGGTCAGAACACAGGACAAACAAAATACAGCTTGGATGTGATCTTGTTTTTTAGTTAATATCCAAACAAACATTTGTAGACTTGGTGGATGCCCAGCAGTTGTTTTGATGTTGTCCAGGAAAGGGGTTAAGTAGAAATAGACAAACTGTTAACTTGGTCCATGTAGCTGTTGCTGTTGCTGTTGCTGCTGTCTAGTAGAACAATATGGAAAAGAAAAAAATCATAAGTGTGTAGGTACTGAAATGTGTAGGTTCCTACTTGCAAAAAAAGAACAACCACAAAAACAGGAACAAGAGAACATGGTTATGTTCAAACAAAATGGTTGCCTTGTACATTTCCTAACCTGCATGACATGATCACAACACATACTAATGAATGTACCATGATGCAAGGAACTTGCAATGGTCTCAAAGGTGATTTGTAATTGACAGGGCTGGTTGACACTGTTGATGGAACTGTCATGTTGCTGTGGCTGTAATCTCATAGAAAATTATGGAAAAGAAAAAAATTGTGATTTTCTTGAGTGAAGGTACTGAATTGTGTAGGATCCTACATGCAAAAAAAAAGCAGTTGCAGAAACAGGAACACGTCAAAATGATCATCTTGTGTACATCCTAACGTACATGAGATGATCATAACACATACTGATGAATGTACCATGTGCAAGGAACTCTCAATGGTGTCAAGATGATTAGCAATCAACAGGACTGTGACTATCATCAATGGAGCTTTTATGATGCTGTTGCTGTTAGAAGAATATGGAAAAGAAGAAAAATGTGTAGAATCCTACATGAAATCATAGTATGATCATGGAGCAGGCAAGATCATGATTCATTGTATGGTAGTATATGTGCATCATGAAATATGATCATGCATAAATGTGCAGTGGAATAAGTAGTATACATCCCTGCATAGAAGGCATGCAGAATAATCCCCATGTGTTGAAGATTTTTTTGAAGGGATAATACACAGGCACACAAATTACAGGGAGTTATTGTGGACACCAGTGACCAACTCACAGCCTGTCCTCCACTATAATACTGTAGGAGCAGCAACATGGATTTGAATTGGCCACTACCAGTACAATTTATCTGTATATCTTACTTACACAATTTTTTTATAAACATATTGTACCACTGTGCCACTTTTGGAACTATTTGGCAACCCAAAATTTTGTAAAAGGATTGAAATAAACTTTTATTCACAATCCAGACTGATACAAAGAACTCATTCCAAAAAAAGTACACCATGACAGAGTGTTTGATTAAGAAATTGCCAGTGAGGTACAGGCAAAATAATTCAGCTGATTTGTATGGAACTCCAAAAACTGAGCATAAAAATGATATAGATTCTACTATAACTCCTACTAATTCATCATCATCAAATTTGTCAAGGGATGTGCTCAAATACCAGCAATTACTAAAGCAGGTAGAGCATTTGAAAAATATGAACAAAGAGCTAAGGCCCCAGCAGCAACAGACCACTACACATGCAAAAAATGTAAGTTCATACCAATGGTGCCCTAATTTATCTAAAGAAATAGCAAGGAAAGTAAAATATGATGTTTTAATTTATTACTTCTTAAGAAGAATTAGATGATTTAGATCAACCTAACAGTATTGGTAATAAGGTGTTAGAAATGTTTCCCATAGCACCTGAAGACAAATGGATGTTTTAGAACACATACAAAGGTGTGGTGAAGAATACCATAGCTACTAGACATAATGATGTGAACAATGCTATTCAAAAAGTTGTTGTTGCTATCTTTCAAGGTAATACAGCTAAGGACAATGCAGTGGGATATAATTGCAACAATAAGGTAAGCCAAAGTATAAATATTAATGATCATGAAACTCACAGTTCTGGTAGTACTTTTGAATATTCAGATGACAAAGACAATCATGATATTTTTGATAAAGTCCTTAAAAACAAGGACAAGGATGCTACTGCTAGTAAAAATCAACACCAAAATTCCCAATCTTTGGTTAAGAGTACACAATCAGTTGGTGAGTATTATTTGTAAGAGGTTCTTTCGGTAAAAAATAATGCATTGTTTTTAACTAATGTCTTTTTTGAATGTGGCTATTAGATACTTATCATGATATAGATCTACAGGAGATTTTGACAAAACAAAACAATCAAAATAATGCATACTATTTTTTTACAATTGTATTTTGAGATGTGTTGTTGGAAAGTTCAAATGGAAACATCTTATTAGACAAAATGAGCCTATTAGTAAGTTAGTGTCAGCATCAGATGAGACATTTGCTTTATTGTTACTACTAAATAATTGGAAAAGATGGGCATTTATTTTCCAGAAAATTCCAGCTAATCCAAGAAAAGTCAAAGTAGGATATACCAAAGACCAAAACAAAGACAATACAAGTTTTGATGGATGGTCCACTGCAGGCCTCTTAAAATACAACAGTCTTATTTTTGAGGTTATCAAGGACAGAAAGGATAGTGAAGTATTTGACAGGGTCTACATCATGAGTTTGACCAAAAAGTGCTGGCCTCAGTGGCATGGTAAATGTAAATTGAAAGCCTTGAGTGAAGATGCCAAGAAATTTAAGAAAATTGTTGTCTATAACGGGTACAGGAAGAGAAATGACTTTTATGATAGGCATTATAAAACAATTGAAAAGGAGCAATAACATGACCAAGCCAAACAACTCTTCAAGCCATCTCCATTATGGACAACAAATACAACCAGTATGTCATAGTCTTTACCATCATTTGTCACCAGCCGTTTGGTACCATCAGCACCAATTGCTTCTATGCACAACTCTAAAAAAAGGTATTAATAAAACATCAACACCATTGAATGAGTCAAAGCCAATGGCTTCAGATAGTTGTGTACATTGAAGTCACTAAGATCAAACAGGAACTTATTGTTGAACAAACAACAAACAAAAAAATAAACAAAATCAAACATGAAGCTGCCACAATGCATAACAAAAAAATACATGCACAAACTCAACCAGTGGCATATTCTTTATGTAAAAAAGCTCATCATGATTTAGACAGGTGGATTTTGGCCCTCTTTGGCCATATTTCATTAGTAGTAGGATAATTTATTTTAGGACCCATGCAATCAATACATTATTTTTTTTTTGAATTGGTGCCTTTTCTTTTGAATGAATAATAATGTATAATATGAAATATATTATTTGAGTACATTTTTCTTGAAAATAATATGAAATAAACTATTCCAGTACACATTTTTTCTGAACATTATTGTCAAAATAATTTGTTTGTGTGATGTAAAAAGAGAGAGAGAAAATCAGTAGTGAAATTATGCACATCAAATGATATATGTTTTTTTGTGTCTCACCAACAAAATTCATGTCTCTTGTGACAAAAACTTTATGTCACTTGTAATATTTTTCACTATCTCTTGGTACCTTGAATTATGGGCACAACAAGCATAACATAAATTCCATCTTGTCTTGTGCTGGGGCATAATTTTTCCTTACTTATGGGTGGAAATTATGCCCCAAAGGTGATATGAAATTATGTGCCAAGAGGCATGGGATTCTCTTCTGATGAAATAAGAATGATATAGGTTGTTGCCAATCACTACTGCACCCTTATGTCTTGCCAAATCAGAGTTTTCCCTGGTAAGTACAACTCAATTCATATCATGTTAAGTTTTGTGACAATGTTTCTTTCTTTGATTGTCTTATGATTACTTTCCATTTGATGTTTAGACCTTCTACTAATACTTTGATTCTGTTGTCATATTAAATCATCACAGCAAACATAGTCTTCTTTTCCTGGAACATATGAAAGTATAGCTGTGCCAAAAATCTCATGGAAGTTGTGTATGTTGTCATAGTGTTGGAGAAACAATAGAAAAAAAAACACAAAGAACCAAGCAGTGTGTTTGAGAGCTGAACTTGATTGAAACAAGAAGGAGTGAGTTGAATTGGAAAAGGCTTTGCCATCTCTAGAAATTTGTCAAAAGTTCTCAAATGGTTCATTGGGATTCCATGGCTCTTGGCCAATTTGTTTTGGATAGCTTGCAAGTTGGTAAGAGATAAGCTACCATTTGTTGTTGTTTGCAGATGGTTCATGATTTGTATAATGGTGACATCAGTATATCCAAATTTATCATCCTTTAGCTCTTGGATGGAGATGGTTGGCACAACAATTAAAATCTGCTGGAGGATCATTGTTTTAACAATAGTTTTGTAAGTCTTGAATTCCTTAAGATTTTTGTCATACTATGCATGATTGACAGCAGTGATTTGGGCTTGGGTTGCATTGTTCTACCAAAATAACTTTTCTACAAGCATACTGCAGTAATCGAGTCATGCAAGAGGTACAACTTACCACACAGCTGCTGCATAAGACAGTCCCCATATTAGGTTGCTGGACATGGGGGTGAGTGCAGTAGGCAAGTCATACAAGAGGTATGACTTGCATACACCAATGACATCAATCAACCATAGTACAGATGTACCGTGATGCTATGGCATCACAGCCAAGCTGCATATGAAGACGCTCTGATGTCATGGGCAAAGCACATATGGTGATGCTCTGCAGCAGCACGGCTCCAAGCGTGATGTGTCACATCAGAACGCGGAGACGTGCCATCACTCTGTGGTAGTATGACTCCAGTTGTGACACAAAACAGGTGATCCAGCAGACTCTCATTGGCTGCCTTGGGGAGTTTGGTTCACATGATAAAACCAAACTCCACCGGAACTGAACTCTAAGTTGATTGGCTGTAGGACTCAGTACAAGAAATAGGTGTCAAAGACGAAACTGTGAATTGGCAAGTGTTTTTTAGAACTAACTAATATAGACCATAATTTATTCACTCTCACAAAATCTACTCCCTTTTCAACTCCCTTTTCAATATTGTTGTCAGCATAGTGCATAGTGTTAACACTCCACGTGAAAAGCGGTAAGTAATTAACAGATATCATCTCTATTTTCACCAACTCAAACATGAAAGTTGTTACTCCCAACCAAGGCAATGGTCAGAGGTACCTGCTGCCTCCTATCCTGCTCAAGATTCCGAGCATGGAAGAGCAGAAGCTAGTTAAGGCACGGTATGCCAAGGTTAGCCTGCTATCCAATCCCAGGGACCAAAACTCCAAAGAGAAGTACACTATGGAGTTCCTGTACTTTAGCCATGAGCACCCTAGGGAACTACTGGACTGGTTCAACAATCTGGACCAAGTGATTTGCGGTCAGCGTATCACAACCGGGCAGCACATTACTCAATGGCCCGTGCCTTACTACCCAATGAAGGCCTGCGCATGTTCAATGCCACAGCCACCCAATGTGGAAGCAAGATGGTGGAGCACTTCAAGTTGATCAGTGATGACCTAAAGATGCATTTTTCCCCACTTAAGGCAATCATGAAGCAGAAATGCTACATGCGCCAATTCCTCAGGAAGCCACACAAGCTAACGTCTAAAGAGGACCAAGCTGCTCTTCACACGCTCAATGGCTACTTAGAGAAATTCCCAGATACGGACAAAAACTCTAAGCTTTCTAACAAAAAAGTACTCAGGATCCTTGAATTTGGAATCCTTGCTGCCTGGAACAAGGAGATGAAACGTCAGGGATTTGACCCTCAGGACAAAGGCCTACCAGGGTTTCTGGAATTTCTGGGACGTATGGAAGTTACGAATGGCATAGGAGATTCATCAGGCCCTAGGACTAAGGACAAGCTGGCTTGCAAGGAAAAAGCTAACAATCCAACTAACGGCCAGGATGGTAAAGACCAGAAGGCATATAATGGCAAACATAAGTACTGTAAGATTCATAAGAAAAGTTCTCATGATACCAGCAAATGCTGTGCCCTGGACAAGTACGTCTATCAGCATCAGAAAGATGGCAATAAACAGGAGCAGCCTAAGTACAAGCACCAGCACTACAATAAGTATAATAAACAGGAATTGAACGCCCCCATCGCAACTCAAGTCAAAGACTTATTGACTAAGGGCTCATCCAATAAGAACAATCGCAAATGCAAATGCAAAGACAATGACAAGAATTCTGATGATGCTGATAGTAACATCAACAAATGCTACAACTTCAATTTTGACACTTTAAGTATTGATAGAAAGGAGGAATGAGATAATACCCCTATAGTAAATAACATAGAAAACAAATTACATAACTATTCTATGACTAACCACCTTTCCTGCAATACCTTCAGAGACTTGCATAGCCTGAGGAAAAAGCCTAAAACCAGGTATACTCGCCCAGTGACGGTCGTGCTGATGCTAGTATGCAAAGGACCCTGGCAGAAAGCAAAACCACTTAAGGTACTACTAGATTCAGGTACTTCAGCCACTATAGTAAGGAAGAAATTCACCAAAAAGCTTAAGTGCAAACCTGCACCCAAGACACTCTGGAAAATAAAGGGCAGAAATTTCTCAACCAATCAAAAGGTCCATGCAATATTCAAATTGCCTGAATTTAATGACTGCAAGGGCATTGAATGAGAATGTCATGTCAACAAGACAAAAGGTCAACAATCATACAATATGATAATTAGATGCAAACTCTTAGAAGAGCTAGGTATGATACTTGACTATAAGCAGTGCATAATAACTTGGGAGGACACCAAAGTCCCAATAAAATTGACTGACTATGAGATCAAGGAATCATACAGTATGCTACAGGAACTCACCAAGCCTAAGCACGTATGTGAAGCAACAGATTGCATGAACAGGATACTGGCCACAACGTATGATAAAGCTGATTTAGACAAAGTAATGTGATTGTGCTGGCATCTGCCCCCTAAGGACAGAAAAGCCTTAAAGAAATAAGAACCTTTGTTTGATGGTACGCTGGGCATGTGGAACATAGACCAAGTAAGTATTGAAATTAAGGAAGGCTACAAACCATACCATGGTGGTAAGGCCTACCAGGTACCCTACACCTACAATTAACTTCTTAGAGAAGAGGTAGACCAGCTAGTACATATAGGAGTACTACAAAAAGTCAATAGGTCAGAGTGGGCAGCCCCTAGCTTCCCATGAGCTAAGAAAAATGACACTATCAGGTTTATTTCTGACTTTCAGAAACTGAACAAATGTATCATATGACATCTGTTCCCTGTTCCACATATTCAGGAATTACTTACGAAACTTGAAGGTTTCTCATATGCATCATCTTTAGACCTAAATATGGGAACTATCACATACAACTAGATGCCGACTCTAGTAAGCTATGTACCACTGTCCTACCATGGGGCAAATATGAATACCTACATCTACCCATGGGAGTCGCAAGTTCAGCAGACATCTTTCAAGATCCAAGAGAAGATGAACCAACTCATGTGTGGACTGGAATTCATACATGTGTACATCTATGATCTCTTGCTCCTTGCAACAGACAATTTCAAAGACCATCTAAATAAAATGGACCTGGTACTGCAAAGACTACAGGAAATGGGACTTAAAGTCAATGCCAAGAAATCCTTCTTTGGGTGAACCAAAACAGATTATCTAGGCTTCCACATCTGTCATAAGGGCATAAGGCAACTTAACAATAAGGTCTCTGCCATACTAAATATCGCATCCCCTACTACAACTAAGAAAATATGATCCTTGATGCAAGCAGAGGCATACAGTTTTCTTTTGTGGGTACAATGTCTATACCTACTTCATCAATATCTCTCCATTGAATGGCCGGAACATCTACAAATCTATCAATACACAGATAGTGAATCTTTACTTATTCATATAGGAAATTTTTGATCTCAAGAAAATCCTTCTTGGAATTTGACACTTTTAGAAGACTGGGACATTGTTCACATGATAGTGGAGGTTCTTGATAAACTTCCTCACTACAAACTTATCCATGTGAAAGGACATCAAGAGACAAGCAAGCCCAGGTTAAAGATCTACCCCTTCCAGCATAACTCAACATAGAAGCAGATCACCTTGCAGACCATCACTGGGCAAGTATACCTGGTTTTAGGCTTTTTCCTCAGGCTGTACAAGCTTTTTGGTAAATTTCTTGTTTACAATGGTGGCTGAAGTGCCTGAGTCTAATAGTATCTTAAGTGGTTTTGCCTTCTGCCTTTGTCATTTGTGTACTAGCATTAGTGTGACTGTCACCCAGCAAGTATGCTTGGTTTTAGGCTTTTTCCTTGGACTATGCACGTCTCTGATGGTATTACAAGACAGGTGGTTGGGTGTAGATTAGTTGTCTAATTGGTGTCCTACGTTATTTGCTATGGGGGTATTATCTCATTCTTCCTTGCGATTGATACTTAAAGTGTCGTAGTTGAAGTTGTAGCATTTTTTGACGTCGCTATCAGTGTCATCAGGTTTCTTTTTCTTGTCTTTGCATTTGCACTTGTTCTTATTGGACAAGGCCTTAGTCAATAAGTCTTTGACTTGAACTGCAATGGCATTTAATTCTCTTATTGGCTTCCTTGGGGAGTTTGGTTCACATGATAAAACCAAACTCCACCGGAACCGAACTCTAAGTAGATTGGCTGTAGGATCCTGTACAAGAAATAGTTGTCAAAGACAAAATGGTGAATTGGCAAGTGTTTTTTAGATCTAACTAGAATAGGTTATAATTTATTTGCTCTCACAAAATCTACTCCCTTTTCAACTCCCTTTTCAATATTGTTGTCAGCATAGTGCACAAACCTTTCCTCACACCTATATTATCCTGTCTGATTCATCATTTTGTTCATATCTTGTACATTGTTTCCATCCTTAATGCCCCCGATGTTAATGAAAAAAAGGTATTTTCATAATGGGAACCAAAGTTGGGGTAGTATTGGTACTGAATTTATGTGATGTTATCAGTACCTTCTTTGTGTAAAGAACATCCACCAGGAAACCATGAGGCCTGAGATGTTTGGTTCCTTAGCAAGTAGCAGATGTTTTTATTAGGGTGTTTGGGCAAATTTGCAACAACTCAAATGTGCACCCACATGCTCCCCAATTTGTAAGTCAATATTTGGGTGGCAGCATTTCTTGGCAGTTGAGTGCAAATTTGACGAGATTGCATATTTGGTTTTGATGACTAGTTTCTCCGGGATGATTCGCGACAACTCAAATGTGCACCCAACTTCTTCTCCATTTTGGGAAAGTGAGATTCCATCCAACAGCCAACAGGTATGTACCATCTAAAAGGCGGTACATTACCTAGACTGTATTTTCAGAAATCTTTGTTAGAGAAAAAGAAAAAAGAGAAGAAAGGCATTGATGATGATGGATGTCATCTTGTTCTTGTTCATTTGCGAGGATGATTGTTGTTGATGTCATTCTCAGTACCAAAGACCTACACAGATATATGCAGTCGCGGTACCCAATCTAGCAGTACGAGGGTAGCATAGAGAATTTGGTTCTGGCGGCACCATGATGGAATCTTCTTTTCCGATTCTGTCAGAGGGAGACATGCCATTTTTTGTATATACCAGATGGCGCTGGTACGCGCCATTTTGGTATCTCTTTGTGTAGATTCTACCAGCGACTACTAATGAGCAAAATTTGCCAAAAGTTGGCGCAGATCAAATCGTCACTTCAAGTTTTGGTGAACATCCGGGCCTTTAAAAAAAATGGGATGTAAGCATGTGCGCATTTGTCATTTTTCGAGTGGTGATTCGATGCCCGGACACCCCATTAGAAGCGCCCCCTTCCTCCTCCAAAAGGACATATCTATCGTCCTTTGTCAACAACATAAAGTAAACTATCCCCTTATTGGAGAAAACTCTGGGGACCTATAGGTCCCCACAAAACTTACATGCTTTCACTACGTAAATCAACCAA
>WKLE02001704.1:0-28914 GCA_014885115.2 Asterionellopsis glacialis | reverse complement strand
CTACTGAGTCTACGGAATATTAGCGTATGTACATTTGAACGGGTTTCTGGTAGAAAGAAACTGATTTGCCACGAAAGGTAATGTATCAGGTATACCACGAGTGTTACTAAAAGGGTGCCCCAAAATTTACCCCTTTTTTTGGAAGACAATAGAGAAATAACTCTAGAGATAGGCCATATAAATGATGCTTTTGTTGTGTTACTGTAGTAACTTTTGACATTTAATGTACCTGTACAAGGTAGGACCTACTGTATCATCCATTGGTAGGATGTAGAGAGTACCTATCAAATTCCTAGATGAATTGGCACTGTGCTCCCACAATAATATGTACTGCAATAATTTTGTCCACCTTCTCCTGGGTTGACCTGGCAATCTAATGTAATTCTACTAATAAAAATCAATGTTTGGGTGCAGCTGGCTCTACTTACTAGGGAAAATTGATTTTTAAGAAATGCAGATGCAACATCATCAAAATTTTCACTGATGTTGGTGCCATTGACAAGGATAAAAATGCCATGGTTTTGTTGCATAGGGAGCAGTGTTTGGATAGTATTCCTTGGCAGAAGTAAAAATTTCCTGGTTATGGTACAGAATAGTATGACCAAAAATGTACAAATTTGGAACTTCATATAATGGCAGTGGTCAACTCATTTTCTAGTGGAAAGGTGTGATATTTTTGTGTTTTGCTGGTGGAAGAGATGTTTGGATTGCATGATGTGTTTACTGCGTAATAGTGAATAACATAGTCAAACAGTGAAGTAAAAGAATGTTTTATTAATAACGAATTTCATTTTTGAGTTTGTTGATTTTTGGCGGTTATTTTGTTGTTTGGTTTTGTGTTAAAAAAGTTTGTCCAATTTGTTTGGATGTAAGTTTGTCAGTATATGAGCAATTTTATTGGTGTTCATGTTACTGTTCATTTGATGAAAATTATATTATTTATTTTTTTTGTGTCAAGCTGTCAGTGTAGAAACCTACGCAAATTGGGCTTGTGATGTGATTTTTTTTCAATTTTTCTCATGTTTCTCTTGTCATTCATATATATATCTTGGTTTGTCTGTTCATCCTGTTCAATGAGTTATGAGTTATGAGCCTTTACTATTTCAAATTAGGTTGTGAGTTAATTCATGAAAACTCACAGGCCTGCAAAATTAAATCCTTTTGGGATGTTTTTCTCCTCATGTACAGTGAATCAGCCTTAAATTTAGCTCTACAATTGAACCCTTATTTGCTAGAGGCAAAATATTCTCTTTCACTTTGAGACATCTGTTAACAAACATACCACAAAACCTAATGGCACCCCAGCAATAGGTATTGTACATCATATTGTGACACCTTTTGAACCAATAATGTCAATTAACACAATCAACCATGTTGACAGCCACAGGAATTAAAAAAACTCTAATTGCAACAATCAACCCATTTTTTACATCATATGCCTGTATTTTAGTCTTTCATCTTCAGTCTTCATGATTGTGGATTGTTTCTCCTTTTATACTGCACACTATCATACCATTACTGACTGTCTCTATAGTCTATTATGTTATTTTTTACAGAAGACACATACCTAATGCAAGCAACATGACTTGAAGGAGAAGGTTATGGAAACAAACACATCAAGATAGATAACTATGTTTTCTTCCTACATGGTAGTGAAACTCAAACATACAGAAGAAGACAAGGTGGACCAGGAATAGTACTATCTCCAAGGACATGACATATGTAGGAACAAGCAAGTGCAAATGTACCATCAGTAAGTGAACATATAGTTGGATGCCCAAGATGGATGAACATCACCCTTGAATTGAAATGATAAAAGTAGATGAAGAAGAGAACAATTGAATTAATCTCAGTCTACCACCCAGACAGTGGAAAAGCAGACAATGAAATCAGTGAATTCTACAAACACCTCAACAAATACCTAGACAAAACAAGAAAAGACAACAACACCATCATCATAGGATCAGATGCCAACTGTCCACTAGGAGTAGCCAATGAGGATGACAGAACCAACAACCTGCTGGTTGTAGAACAACATGCCAACCCGTACAACTATGACAATGAAACACTACAACTCCTTAAGAATACAATGTACCAACAGAAGCTCTACACAGCCAACACATTTTATAAACAAAAGAGATACCACACATGGTACAAGGAGTCACTTCAAGCAAGAAGTCAACTAGACTACTTACAAGTATCTCAACATGCAAAGAAGAATGTAATTGATGCAAAAAGAGTGGAAATCAGAGTATGTTCTGATCACACAGCTGTTAAACTATGATACCATATATGCAACAAAAATGTAATATCCAGAATCATAAACAAGCTTAAGAAAAAGAAAAAGCAACCCATCAACTGGAGATTCCTGCACCACAATGATGACAAGAAAGAAGCTGGAGAAAGCTCAAGACTACTAAATCAAGTATTTAATGATGAAGATGAAGTAGATCTTGAGAGTTTCAATGAGATCATGACAAAAGATGATGAAACAACACTAGCAGGCAAACAGAAGATGACCAACAGTTGGTACTAAATGGGCTACTATGACTCAACACCCTCCACATGATATGGAACAAGGCATACAAAGTCACATCTGATGATCCAACCAACACCAACAACCATGACAAACTCAAAAAATTCAGAGGACACCTAAGAAGTGAAGTCAAAAATTCCAAACATAAATGGTTTCAAACCTTAGCAGAGGGAACATCAATCATAAACCTAGAGAAGCATGGGAAAGTGTACGGACACTGGAAAATGGAATGGAAGGGCACCATTGTTGTCCAACACAATTGAAACTGTGCTTACTTGATGGAAAACTTGCTCAAACAGACAAACAAAATCTAGAAGTCATAACACCACACATCTCAAAGATATTTGATAGTTTCCTCATGTACAAATTCTTCAAGAAGAGTATGCAAGGGCAATTATTAGGCCAAAGTATCAAGGCCAAACTAACATTATTCCAATTATTTCATCTATTATATGTAGATGATGGTTGCCCTATGCAGCTAGTGTCAATGGTGGCACAACACAACAACCAGACAAACAACACACAAAAGAAAAGAAGACTTTTATTTGGTGATGTAAATTATGAGCTTAGTTTAATCTGGAGAAGATCCAGCAATTTAGTAAGAAGTAAAAGTTCAGGAAAATATTAGTAAAAGGCAAAATAGAGTCTGTCTGCTTGTCCATGCAACAAGCAGCCATCCTCAAGAGTATCCTACAGGGAGTGTAGTTCATTTGTTTCCCAAACTGTCCAGTGTACATTTGTAGTACAGCATTACATGACAGATATTAACTGTCTCTTCTATAACTCCTCTACTGATGCATACAGTACCATTTGTAAATACTTGAATAACTTCATGAGGACTGGTACGAGGTTGGTCCAACTTATAGCTATCTTTCCCAGCTTCTCTAGCATGATTAGGTCTCCTACAGAATATATGTGGTGTTGCCATTTACGGTTTTCTTTTTGATTAATTTGATTAAATTGAAATAAACTATAATCCACTGACAGAAAAGAGGTACCTGCACTGATCATCAAAATAATGAGAGAGGAAAACTACCCTGAATTTGGAATTAATATTGTGAAATCAGATTAGGAACAAAACAGAGTTATTTTTGATAAAGATGGAAACATAGAAAACAGAAAAAACAAAGATAGAGGTTGTTTGTTGTAATGAGAAATTCGATTGCGGAATATCGAAAAGCACAAGTGCCAACTTATAATCATCTGTACGGCGTTTTCGTTTGCGTTAATGAGTTTCGTTTGCGTTAATGAGGACAAACAGGCAGACCATTACCTCGACCAATTACCACAACTTATTACAACGATTTTGGTAAAAAAGAACGGGTCTTAGTTAGAACTGGTCATTCCATAGTATAGTTCAACCTTTCTACGTACCCAATGGACGGTTGAAACGCATTCTGACAAAACACGTCAGAGGCGGCGAGCTAGAGAAAACGTGCAAGGTCATAATTGTTTTTTCCCCCAACGCTTTCCACTGTACAAACACATTTTCCTCCGGCCGCAGACGCGATTTCGTAAAAAAAACGTACGAATAATTTTAACGTAGTGGCTGGTACAAGGTACAGGGTAAGAGTTTTCCCGGTCTTGTTTTTGTTCATAATATCTTCTCTTATTATAATATTAAAAAAAATCGCCCCTGATTGGCTACATTACAAAAATCAATATCGCACAATTTTCAATGTAATGTTTTGTCAGAAAGAGGAAACGACAGGGCGCTACAGTAAATAATTAATAATTAATTGGCCGCTCTACTCTATCTTTTGCTCAGAACATAAGGTAATGTTATGTACGTATGATCTAAGCAGTCTTATCTCTAGCAGGTCCTACCCCAGAGTACTCAAACAGAAGTACCCTCCGTCATTACCAGGTACGGATCTGGTACCTGTTCGAGCCATAGCTGTTCTCATTACTGTGGTGTACCTGTACCGGTATGGTTTCCGTTGTCCGTACCTCCGGTACTGGGAGACTCCAGTGCGAGTTACATACCTTTCAGATTCGGATTCTATTGTGCTTTTAGTAAACTGTCGTTTTTCAGGGTTCAGTTTTGTAATACAAAACTTATAATAAGGTAATCGTGGCCGCTCTTTTTCACTCCCGTTCGTACGCGTATTTTTTCCAAAAACCCTTGTTATTTTCTAGCGCTTCGATTTCTTTGAAAAAAATATTTTCGACCTCTGAACGATGGGAACGATCCACCAGAAGTCATTGGAATAACATAAAGCAGGGTACAAATTGTTTCAATAGCAAGTTGGCTTATATAATCTAAAATAAAACAGTAGGCGAGGCCTTTAGTTCTTTAGATATTAATTATTTTAACAGTCGAGGTGCTATTTTTTTCGATCGATTTTTTTCTTTTGCGTATTTTTCAAAAATAGTGCTTCTGGTCTACTGTTTTATTGCATATTACGGTAGATAATCATTTGTAGTATCTTGTTATTCGGTGGGGATGATTATAAGTCATCATCTGATTCATCTATTTTTCATGGTCGGAACGGAGTGAGTTCTGCTCCTTGACGCGGGTAACGAAATCAACGTGTCAGTGCCAAAAGAAGCACTCAAGAGTATCGCTGGACAATGGTATTTATTGTAAGAGAAAAATTATTCTTGCTGTACCTGGTAAATAGGAAATATCTGGTACCCTTAAAAAAGAGTTTTCAAATGTGCTGCAGAATTGTACTTTTTGCTTCATAGTAAATACGTAGAAGCTCTGTAGAAGAAAAAAGGCAGGGAGGAGCGGCCATGACTACTACCCTAAATGGAATCAGATACAATACCTGTTCTGGGACCAGCACATCCCTGTTGGCTGTTTTTTAATTGGCTACTTATACCTGGTACAGTCACAAATAAGAAAGTATGTACCGGTAGGACTACCATTAATATTTGAAAGTTACAAGGTCACATCAATATTAATTAATACATACGCAGGTATTGGTAGGTGCCAGGTACACGCGTGAACTGATATATTGATACAGGTGCTCAAAGCAGGTACTTACAGTACGTTTCAGAAAGCGATATCTCTGTTACCTGTATTCCTATTAAAAATAAAAATAGAGACACGGCTTTCGTACCTAGCACGGTTTCTCGAGCTGGCAAGCAAAATTTCATACAATGTCTATATTAAGTAATTTTCTTTTATACGTACTTTTAACGTAGCTTTGATACATCGTACAGATTTAGAACCAAGTAGTGCTCCAATGGGAATAATTTGATAGCTTTTTAAATATCCTCATTTGTCGCACTCCTATAGCCCTAAAACTGGTTCTTTGATGTTCTTTAACTTAGGAACAATTGAGAACATGGAAGATTATTTATACATCAACCAGAACACTGGCATGAGTATTCTTTAGAATTCATCACCCCCTCGCTGTGAAATGTGAAGGCAAGAAATAATGCAAAATGCTCCGGACACGCGGTCACACGTGTTATCAAGGTTATTTTTTGTTCTCACAAACGAGAATTCAACGTGCAGTAAATTCCCTGTACACGAGCAATTCTAGATTCTACTGTGCATTTACGAACTCGTAACCATACATTAGGATAGAGAACATCCAACATGGAAATGAAAATGAGACAAGAACGAATCGCGATGAACTCCTCGTCACGCAGTCGTCTAGCACAACCTTATCATCACGGATCGAAACACATGGTTACCGAAGGCTTGCCAAAATTTGACGGCTACCGCAAATGTAAGCCACTTAAACCTTTGTGGAAAAAGAGAAAGGCATTCACGCTGTCACCTGATTGCTCACGATCGCAAGAAAACGCGAAATCAATAATTCAAGACCAGGATAGACTCAAGCACTCCAAGCACTTTGTTTGGCGCACTACAAACCGTATGCTTGAAGTGCCTCCATTGCATTATCTATTTGATTCAGCAATTACTCTTCAAAATATCCCCGTGGAAGTGATTGGATCGCGAATCTCAAATTTCATGAGAGTAAATTCAATCGCATGCAAATACGGAAAATGTTGTGCAGATATTCATTGTACAACGGCAAATATGGTCAAGTTTGTAGTTCAACTATGGAGAAGTTCAACATGCAGTACACCGGTAGACGGCGACGAAAACCGACCAGCCGTCATCATGGATCTTCAACGAAGACGGGGTTGTGTTATTGAAATACATAACTTGCGGAATGCTCTCTACCATGCCGTAATGACAGGTGAAAACCCTGTCGTGCCAAATGACCATGCGAACAATTTGGCAGAAAGAATCCATAAAAGACAAACTATTCCATCAAAAGACCTTGACAGTAATGTTTCAAATGCTCTTACGATTGCTCTGAATCTAATGAAGAGCAAGCTGCTTGACCAAAAACAGTTAGGTATGGAAAATTTGAAGTGCCTTACAGACTGTACAGGCGTAAGCCAAGACACAGCGAAAGTCCTTAGTAATGGCTTAGTATATGGAAAAACCGAATGCGGAAAGAAGTTGCGTGACGTAGTTTTGGTATATTTCAGAAATGTGCAACGGCCTCAGGATCTGTTCATCACCGAAGAAGATTTCGGCTCTTCAGATGATGAAGCAGAAGAGGAATACAGTGAGGGAAATTTTCATGGAGTCATGCACAGAATAGCACTTCAGGTATTGGCGAACGCACTTGAGGTTGCTTCATTGATGGACTCTTGCAGTCAACTGGATATTCAAGATTCCTTCTGGAAAGTTGTTCTCGAGGCTCTTGTTTATGACATTGCTGTTTCGACTCATCGGCCACACGAGGCAGCTCTCTCAGCTAAGTGTGCATCAATAATTCAAAAAAAATCGCCAAGTGGTAAGCGATTACTTCATGATCGCATAGAACCATTACTGGCGCAGGCTAACGATTACGGGAAAAAGTATCACTTGGGTCTCGAAAGAGAAACACAGATTCTTATGGGACCGTGAAATGATACATTCCCATTATCATTCACAAGATATCATTACCAATACCCGCAGGAAGGGGAGTCATTTTGGCGTATACACTATTAGATTATGCATTGGCATTTTTGTTGTTTACATTATTCAATAAACTAGAGCTGTACATTCTTATCTTCTTTATCCCCGCATCGAATTCTTGCTGACTCTTTTTCTATCCATTTGACATGGATCTTCTGCGACAATGGTTCTGTATAATCCTGTTTATTTGTACTGTAATACACAACACTATACCGTTCAGTACCTTCCCATTCACTAACCCAATGAACCTTACGACCATCCATACGTCCTAGACGATTATGAATACATATTTGTAGTTCTTCAAGTCCATCGTCTTCATATTCACAACAAAGTCGCCCCCCTTTAAAATCACCTACTGCAATAACGTGTTGAAATGTTTGATCATGCGCATCAATATGAGGTGACCCGAAAAAGTTCTTCGTAATAGCTAATGCATTGTAGGCTGGCAATGAAGATCCACCCAATGTTTCCATCAAAAGTTGAAAGCATAAATCCCAAAGACCATCTTGATATGGTGGATGCTGTCGACGTACAGTCAAATAATGAGATGATTGAACACCCTTGCGTTGTTTTGGTAGTGGTGGCCAAGATAGATAATTCTGTCGTCGTTCGTTATTATTGCTTTTGCTTTTGTCACTGTCAATATTACTGCTGGTACTACCAGTGGCGGGCGGGATCTGTTGAAGAGTTTGCCATAATTGGTTTGTCCACTTTTTTGACACAGGAACCCCCTCTTGACTATGAACTGATCTACTACGACTGACTGATGCTTCTGACAAAATATGCTTCATAAACATACGTACCATATAACTATGGATCCATACTTTACATTTTTGATGTTGTCGCTTGAGAAATACAGACACATCTTGATTGCTATTCTTGTTGCTGTTGTCATCATTGGTATTGTCTAATAATCTCAATTTTGATACTCGTCTTTGTAACTCCTTAGTAGGTATCGCCATAAGTTGCAGGTGTAAGGGTGGTGAAGGGACATTCATCATGACAGAAGAAGACGATGATAAATGAGAATCATCCCTCTCAGCTACTGCTGATGATTCACCAACTGTTAATAGTTGTGGCTCAGGTGGTGGCCATGAAGTATAAAATTCATAATGATGATACCCATGAGTATGCGGGATAGCCAAACCATGATAACTATCCAATATCTGTTTGCATTCTACTGACGAAGCAAATTCTAAACGTGCGATAGTACTACTATTGCTATCGGTACACTTTTTCCTCTTCTTTTTACTATTGTTGTCGTTATTATCTTGGAAGCTGGTATCAAGAATTTTGGTGACACGAATCTGTCCCGGAAGTAACCCCACATTCAGACTCAAATCATTTTCATTAGCATCAGATGATGCTTCCTTCTTAAGCACTTTATCAACAAGAAGTGAGATGGTTTCAGCCTTCCAAGCAGGAGACACCGTCATGTAGAGCACCGTCGTCATACCAGTTTGATTCATAGTTGGATGATTCGTCATCCCCTTGTATTTCGTTTTCTCTACCTCGATCTACCTCTTCAGTTCTACTAGGAAATCTTTCTCACTTTGGTCCACTGTAGAGTAAATTATTGACTTTGACTTTTTTTGAATCGCGATTTCAAGCACGAAACAAACCTACGGTATCGGAGGGACCATGTCATGTTGTTTTGTCGCCCCCATATCTCCTTGCCACGAAACAAGTTGAAAATCATTTTCATTCTCCTTGTTTTTACATGTTTTCGTCTGGCCTACCTCCAAGATACATGTCTTAAAGTGTGTCGTGTGTGTGACAATTCATTTTGTTAGAATTAACCTTATTAAAAAGAAACAAGTCACGTTGAACCTTGTACATTGTGTACCAAAATGGTACAGGTACGAACTTACTTTAGAGATCACCTGGAATTGTGATAGAATCTACATTTGTTTTTGAGTACTGAAAATATTGGAAGAATTCAGAGTGTGACACCTATGTGACAAATATCGTACAAATCTAATAATAATTGTACATGGCAAGTCGAATGGGATTTATTTCGGACAAGAATATCCCTACTGATAATATGCATTACCCCCCAAGTAAGAACTCGAGAGCACGAGAGCACGGAAGGCACGGGAGAAAACCGTTCACTGTAAATACACCAACAAATATGTACCCGACAGACAAACTTCTCAAGGCGAGAATACTCATACCCTTCAGCTCCCGGGATACAGAAAAGAAGAACAAAGAGATTGGTCATAGCACCACAATCTAATATAGTATAAAGAAGACCAAGCAACGATTCTACTAAAACAGAACATAACAAAGAATTATGGTGTTTATTTTCGGTACAGGAAGTGCAAATGCAAGGATGATTGAAGAAAACGTTGGTCCGTGCAGTCGGTGTCATGATGGAACTTTTGATCGTATCGAAGTACACAAGAAACAATCCATTTGTTTTATTCCCGTATTGGATAAAACGGAAATGATGGTACGTTGCACAAAGTGCAACTATCAAATTAAATCTGTGTATTATGAACAACAGCAAAAATTGACATCATCCATAGGGACAGGCCCGCCAGTTGCAGAAGAAGTACAAGAACGAAGCAACAAGGAACCTATAAAGGTCGAAGCAAATAATGTATTGCTTTCGTAAATATATGTTTGAATGTGGAGATATGATAGTATCCAAGGGTAATTAATACATAGTTGAATTTTATACAGTTTTTACATTCTTGAGTGTACAGATATGATTTGTTAAAAAATAAGTAACGAACATGAAAAGTATAGACTTGAAATTTTCTAGTGCAGCAGCAGATCTCTTCCTTAGAGTGGAGATTGTAACCATTCTTTCAGGAATCACATCATTAATAATGAAGATCCTTGGAATGATACAGACATATTTTAATCTGTCGATCAAGTAGACGGAAAAAACTCTCATTCGATGATACAAAATGATTACAAATCATTGAAATATTTTTTAGTATACAATATAGATTTTATAAAATTAGTATTCACTGTCCTCATGAATTGATCGTACAGTCATCATGTTATACCAGCGTTTCTTCAACGTTGTTGCTGCTTCTTTGCTCTTCTACAAGAGGTTGCTGTTGAGACTCTTCATGTAGTAACTGATCGTCGCCTTGTTGTTCATCTGTCGTTTCTGATGGTAGTAATGGTTCACTCTGTTGCTGTTGTTGTGTTTCTTCGAAAGATGATAATGGTTGTCGACTACGACGTGGAAATAATGATCTCCACCAAGACGATGAACGAGAAGGTTCTGTTTGTGTAATAGGAGGAGAAGGTGATGGTGTTGTGCCGTCATCATCATTATCAGAGGATGAAGATGTATCTCTCATCTCCACATAATCACCACCACTACCGTAAGATTCAACGTCGACACCATCATCATCTTCTTCCTCGTCATCACTTTCTTCTTCGACAACAACTAATTCAGCTTTACACAATGGACATACGGCTGATCTTTCGGTTAACCACTTGGTAATACAATCACTATGGAATGTATGTCCACATGGTAAACTCCGTAACATCTCACCTGGGTGGTAATCATCCAAACATATAGAACAATCTGCTTCTAATATAGATCGATTTAACAAGGCGCTGGTGTTGGTAGTGTGCTCCTGTCCTTGTTCTTCTTCTGATCCTTCACAACCTTCATCTACGTCTCCTTCCTCACCCTCATTAGTTTCTTTTGACTCCATTCTACCAAATAGTAATTGTGTTGCATCATCAAATTCAATTTCTGGCAAATGTTCTTCTACTTCTTCCAATGTAAGTCTCCGACGTGTAGGTCGCGTCGGTTGTTGATTTGTGGCTTCTCGTTGGAGTCCAAAGAAATCATCTGGCTGTGTCGCCAAGACACATCCACACACACAGGCAATACTAAATAAACTGATGCCCATCCATAACAGGATGGATCGTGCACGATCTCTCCAATTTTTACCATCGACAATGATACGTGGTCCGCCCAAAATACGGTTTTCATAGGTATCACGAGATATAATTCGTAACAATTCGACACCCGTATGTTTGGATACCAATAATACACCTACCGATATGGAATCATCCGGTCCTTTTTTTTTTCTGGCACCACCTCTTGGATGATGCGATTTACTACGTCGTCCCAATGTTGTAGGAGAAATCATTTCATCTCCATACCGTTGATCTAAAAAGGAAAAAGATAACGGTGATGAAGAAGACGAGGACGAAGACAAAGGTATTACCATGGAATGTTTACTTTCTTCTTCTTCTTCTTGATTCGATAATGATAATGACAAATTTTGTAATTCTAACATCATATCATCATTCTCCTCCAATTCTTCCTGTTCATAATATGGTTTTCCTTCTTGCTCCTCGGCGCCTGTCAAAATTGGACGTGTTTCATCATCATAAATAATTACATATTTAACAATATTATTTTGAGGTTGAATATTCAAGGATGCAAATTTTGCCTTTTCTTCATAGGAACATCCACCACTTTTGGCCAATAGGGCAACTGAATTATGTAGTAAATTTATAGTAAGAATTCGCGAAGAAATAAGAACAATCAAATAAAAAGAAATTTGTAAGAATTTCATCCACGAAGAAATCATAGCTTCCTTCATTATCACCGTAAGGTCACATCCTTTTGTTACCAACGATCTACTTCAATCAAACTTATCATTATCACATACCTGGTAATCCATCCGTCGGAACATGAATTGTATTATCCTCATTAGGACATAAATTTAAATTCGAATGTATAAATTGGAGTCGTGCCATGTATTCAAATCCATCTGCAAATTTTTGACCGACTAAATGATCTGGACGTGATGGAAAACGTTGTCCCGATTCAGTAACTGTAATGGTTGCAGTTGTTAACCATGGAAATACCACGAATAATAATGCCGTGGCAGTGCGTGTCAGGACAGAATACCCACCACCACGATTAGATAATGTTGGTGCTGCTTTTCTTCTACGTGTCATGATTGATTTTTCTCCGCTCAAGTTGTCTTTTTCTTTCTCGTTTCACTTCTTAATGTAGCATTCACACTTCGGTTTCACACAAAATAGAGTACAAAGGTGTAGTCGATCGTCGACTTGTTCTTTCACTCTCACGAAACTGTTCCTGGTGTCTCCTTCTTGTTCTTGTTGCTATCTATTTTCTCTTCTTCGTTGCTTTTGGACGGGTTGAGCTACTTTGATTGGGCCGAGAACATGCGCTGTACTTTTTACACGATACACACGATACCTCTCCCCATTGTATGTTCTGTAGAAACTACTCAAGAATACAACCCAAGAAAAATTTAATCCTGTTTAGACTGTTTTTTCTGTACAGCATAATGCACGTGGTCCTATCTATTTTTGCGAACACCGTCGTTATCTACTGACTGTACAATATAATCTGTGTAAATAGGACTTTTGGACTTTGCGAGTACCTTGCGGTTGGATGGGCGGGAGGATTCTTTTTTTGACATCTCTGTAGAAAATATACCAAGAGTTACAAAAGAATTTCGAGTGGCTTGGAGAACACGTCGGTTATTCTTTTTCTTTTGCACTCCTCAAGAGTTCAAATCACATCCTTGTTTGATATTACACGATACAATATTATCTAACAAAAATCAAAGGAGTGTGGAAACTTTTTTGTAATCCCGACAAATAATATTATAATAATTATTATTGGTCCTGGTTTACTTAGTACCATACCGTAGTATGGAGGACATTAATTCAAATAGCTAGTATTGTAAATACTAGCTAATAACCGGTACTGTAGTCTCTAGAGAAATTGGGACGTTATTTTTTTTTCATTGTTTTGCTCACCAAATCAAAATGTCAACTTACCCATCAACAGAGACAAGAAAACAAATCAATCCCACCTAGAAGAAGCAAAAAAAGAGAATAGGACTTCTAATAGGTTCTTGTGAATGACATTATAATCATGTATACACCTAAAAACATATCGAAACATTCTATAGTATACTATTCTAATTATATTATCTTAGAATCACCATGTTATCTACAACAACAAAAACAACATTAGAACAAGCCAAAAAGTCTTTTGAAACATCACGCCAAAGACGCAAGTTACTTGAACAAGAAAGACAAAAGCTGTTACAACAAATTTTGGTAATGGATTCTAAAATTCAAAATGCATCCAAGCAAGAACAATATGATCGTGAACATCTTCGACAACAAGCAGCAGCAATTAGTCAAGCAGATTTTGAAACTTTTGGAATTATTACAGAGGAAGATGGTTCTCTTTTGATTCTTGTGGATGATGTATTATTGGTCGTATGTTCTTTTTTGAATGTACAAGATATATTTACAATAGAACTTGTATGTCAAAGATTGCATAACTTGTTATCATTATCATCCGATAATAATGATAATGGTGTGACGTGGACCAAAACAACAAGAACTGCTGCATCTGCTTCTGAATCAAGAGGGACAGCATCAAATGACAATGATTCTGCTACTATCTCTGCTTGTAGTATCTATGGAACTAACAGTATTATGATATGGAACAAAATAGAAGAATCTAACACTCCTATCGTAGGACGATCCAAAATGAATGATGCAAGATCACGTGTCAAACATTATATAGCTGCATCGAATTATGCCAAATATATCCAATCAAAAGTACCCAATCATATCTTTGACCACAGCAGCAGCAACAACAACAATATCAATAGTATGGTTGGAGCTGTGACTCATTACAGGCGCGACGATACCTGTATGTGTCATCATCCTTGTAAGGGATGTAGTGAATTCCCATCAAAACTCAATTTGAATGTATTTCAATGCCCAGATGAATATGAATTTTTCTTTCGTTTAGCTTCATCTGCATCTAATGGAGGAGTCCTTCAAGATGAAATTGGTCTATCATACTATACAATGATTCACAATACTTTTACGAATCACAATAATAATCAACGAAGCAAATCTTACGGAGAAGATGAACAATTATTATACAATCTTATATGGGAAGGATTTGTACCTGTCAGCAAGGATAAACCGAAAGATATGGTTGGACCTAAAAGTTTATTTTTTGATATGAGAAAGGAATATAAAACAATGTCATGGCCTGGTATGAAATATTTTTTAATGATGGTATCTATGATTGAAGAAGATGATGCTCATGAGAATGGAGCGGTTGATGGTGTTGTTGCTGCTACAGAAGGAATAGCAGTAGATACAAGACGAATTCAACAGCAATACAGCCACCGCTATCATCACGATATTTCTATTCCAACGATTGATTCACTTGCTATCACAGTAATTGCTGTCCATAAAAATGATAAACAAATAAGTCTTGTGGCATCTTCCCATGGTGCATCCAAGTACGCTGAGTGTCCAGTCCTACGTATGAAGAACACAAAAATGAATCCGCACGGTGATTACAATGATAGAGTTCATCTTTGGTTACGAATTAGTACGTTACCTACAGTTGAGTTTTTAGGTATTGATTTAGATTTAGATTTAGATTAAAATTTAAAGAACAATCCATCATCTTCTTCATCATCCATGTGATTCTAGCTTTTACTTCAACATGGTAAACGTAACTATATCAGTTCTAGATCAGAATCGATCACAGATTCTGGAATCGTTAATCCAAACTCTTGATCAAAGTCATCTGATACGCCCGTTTCTGAAAACCATCTAGCTTCTTGTCGACCATAGTCAGCAGTTTGTCGTGCCATTTGAGACAATGTACAAGGTCGACAACAAATTGTAACCACAGCATCATTGAAGGTAGTACCAGGGATACCATAGCTTTCTCTTATTGATGTTCTAGTCCGTACCATTAATATGAAGAAGTACATGTATACCAAAATCGACATTATAATCAATGCAAAAATCAGATAGAAAGTTTGGAATCGATCAAATTCTTCACCCATATTTGCCAAAATAGTTATTATAACACCCACCACAATAAAGTAAGTAGCAAAGACCAAAAATACATTTGTAAATGTATCTCGTGATAGTGATCGTCGTGGTGTATCAGGTGAAACCCACTGACCTATCCAATTCAAATTCATTCGATTGGTAACTTGTGCCAACAAAATCCATGGGAAACAACAACATGAATGCACTACCGATGGATGGCATATACCATGATCAAAGCAACCAAAAAAATCTACATGCCATTCATTACCTGGTCGCCACCTTGTTGCCATTTTCTTATGCATCGACTTACTTCTTCGCAATGTATGTATTCTGTATAATGCTTGAAATGTTTCACCCTCGTGTACGCCACCAGGTGGCTGTTATGTTGTGGTTGTTTGTTTTCGTGTACACAGATGCAGAACAAATGTTTTCATGAGAATTATAATCTGAATCCACAATGACATCGGCAACTGACAATAAATGGCAATTTTGGGAAGAGGAAAAGAGAAGGATAAGAGAACTCACCACTTGTGCCACTAAAATTTTGTTTTCTCCCAAATCTACACGTAACAAATGACCCTCAGTCAAATTACAGGGAGCTACGACTGCGGCCTCAGAAAATTCAATATGAACATCAGTCTTATAGAGCCGATTTTTCACATGTTGCAACATTTGGAAGCTTGATGCGCTTTGAAGAAACATTCCACTACTACCACTACTGGGTAAATTAACATCTTGTAAATCTTCTTCCGGACTGCGGTAGCCGTTCATGTCTTCTTCTGCTGCATCACCGTTTTCCACATCAAATGGTAAAACCTGGTCATGTTCTCTATCGATGTCACCAACATTTCCAATATTCCCTGAAGGGTTCTGGTGATAATTTTCTTCCCCGCCCGAAGACACTTGTTCGTACGCTGTGTTTTTCATTTTTTGTAAAATATTGGGTTTTGGGGATCAATATACAGTTGCGATGAAATCAACTTTTGCAATACTTTCTCAAGAAAGGTTTCTGATAATCCGTTTCTTCTTGCTTCTTCGATTCCAGGTGTTGAACACCGCGGTAAGCTTGCACTCTTCTTCCACAACTGATCTCGATAGATAGGACTGACCTCTATCTCAACCTTCTAAGGTCCTACCGATAATGCGACGACAGGCTTCTCGTTTTGTTCTTTCTTACTACCCCTAGAGGGTTTTTGTGATCGCTAGGGTGGGTAGGCGACTGCAATATCTGAATTTCTGTTTCTTGTAGCTCGATGTAGTAGCAGTAACTGCTTTGTAGATCTATTATTTGATAGAGATGTACGATTGAGAAGTTCACAAAACAATAATAAAATTGATTCGCCGAAATTTATTCGTCGTATTAATGTACATCACGGTAGACACACAGCTAACGTACGAAAAAAAAATAGTACCCTTGCACACGATACCGGTACCTGGTACGTAGAAGCCTCACGGGGACTTACCCAGGTTCGTATCCTCTTCGACATACGACAAAACATCTAGTCGTAATCTTTAATAAATGCCACCACATGAAAATTCTGATTGTTACGTTTTAAAAAGTTCCAGATTGTTGCATGAAAACATTCGGTTTTTCCTTGTCACTGACTGTGCTCAAAGCAGTTCGAATATATTATTTTGTCGGGAGAATCATCCGTTTTTTCTTTTGATACTTCAATTTTTTTTTAAGTTAAATGTATCAACGTGGAAATGTGGATTTATTTTTTATCTCCGCCAAATCCCACATTTGCCTTTCGCTGCGAATGACACTATTTGGACTGCACTAGTGAAGAAAGTCCTGCATTAAGATGATAATTTGAAACTGCAGTCAAACTACATTGGTATTCAAGTTCTAGAGATGTCCTCCTACACATTTCTACATTGTAAAGAGTATGTGAACTGTGGAGGTGCCAGGTACGTGCAAAACGACCTATGCACAAGAACTCTATTCTAGCAAGTCAATCGAACCTCGAAAATTTTAAAATAGAATGCAACAAATAAGTAGGACCAAAATGGAATAATTTCATGCTTAATAGCCTAGCGTATAAAATAGAAAATATTATCTTTTGATACCTCAAGGTGTCGTACCTGAGACTACACTTGTTGAGAATGGTGATAAAATGCTTCTTCTTGCTGATCTTCGTGATACCAACCACTTGTAGCCCATCGTTCGCGTTTGTAGGCTGGCAACACTTCATGAGGGAGAGATACAGAATCAAAAACAACAAGCGTACCGCCAAGAGGAGGAACATCAAGGACATCCTCATCTGCGTATGGGTCTGAAGGAGTTTTGTTGGATCCAAAAATATCAGTGAATGCAGACTTTGGAGCTTCTAAAAAGTGAAATCTAGGTGCGAGGTCTGGACGGTCAATCAATAGTCGTTGAGCAAAGAAATCGCCACCTGACAAAAACAGTACAGGATCCGGATTGAAATTTCGGCTGATATATTGAACACTGCCATCGGCGTCCCTTGAAGGCACTGTGTACATAGCACAAATTCCATCATTCCCCTGTCGTCTTCCATCTAAAAATACTGGTCGTTCTATAGGATCTTGTGAAGTCGCGCGAAGCCAACCAATTTGCAAATCGCCATTATTTCTCGCACCTACATGAGATGACGGACTAATCTTTCTTTGGAAACAACGAATGAATCCACCATGCTCACGTGGTTCCCAATCTGGTTCATTGAGGTACACAAGCCAAGATACAGATCGTCGTGTCGGTTTTTCCCAACCACGTTTTCCCTTCAATTCTTCATGGTGTTCATCAATGTGACGCTTCAAATATGCACCAGGACCAAATCTTGTGTAACTAATTTCGGTCGAACCAATACCATACATAGTGGTACTTTTCCCGGTATCTAGCTTGGGTCGGTTCAAGTTGATAGAAAGATCTGTGCGTAGATTTGCCATGATGTTACCGAATGTTTCATGACGTAATTTGGCATTTCCAATGTCATTTCGTTTCCATTGCGCCAATTTCAAAACTGTTCTATCCTTGGCCGGATCAAACTTAGCATCTTGCTCTGTCCCATAGGCAGCAAGAGCGTCTGCCGAAAAGTGACCATCCCTGTAGAGACTGGCGGCATCATTTCGTAATTCACTGACCAATTCTTGGGAAAGAAAGTTCGGAACAACAGCGATACGTCCCTCCAATATTGTTTGGTATGCAGAATCAGGAAGAAGAGACGAATAGAGAACCGACGTCCTGGGCAAACTTTTGCGGGTTGTGGGAAGAAATCCTTTCGTCCTCGCAATCAGAAACAATAATAGGTATGCAGGTTTTCTGATCATGGTAATTACAATAGAACCAGGGACAATTTCATGGGTCGGAGCTTGGGTGAGTGACAGAAAGCCTATGCTTCATTATTCAGAATAGACAGGTCTCTCTCTAGTAGAGAGGACCTCCCTCTCTAGGACCTCTCTAGACTACTCTCTCTAGAGAGAGGTCTTGAAGGGGTCCGCTCACGCTTGCATTCCCAATATGCGCTGTTTTCTCAGCATTAGAGCGCATGACACCAGCCTTCTCGTCCGTATCTTTATGCTTGTACTGAGTTACGTAGAATTGTACGGAAATTTCTCAAATGGCTCTGTTCATTATTTTGTTACTGTTACCTCGTTGTTTACCTCACCATGACGACCACCATTGTTGTCAATTGCTCTGTCGCAGGAAATTGTTACCACCTTTGTCTTGCGCCTGTCTTTATATTTGCAGTTATCAGGTGAGTCACTGTTTGAATTTTGTTGCAATCGGCAATGTACACAAGTGCATGGCATGAATGATTTTTTTTTTAAATGTCATTTTCCAATTTGTTCTTTTTCCATGTTGTGACTCACAGAACAGATCTCATGCAACTGTGTTGTATTTTCTACATATTTTTCCCCTTTGTATCTAATACCTTATTCCTGTCACACAGAAGTATCTCACCTGGATGCTGTTTGTCTAATGTATTTTGTTCCTCTTGAATCTCAACCACATAATAGAAGTACCGTCCGTCTAATCCATAAGTACCCTTTCCCTTCTATCGTTCATCTTTTTCCTTTTCATTTTTTTTCAACTGACAATTGCTTCTGTCTCTTTTGATAATCCTTTTTGCACACCTCAAATGCTTTGTATGCTGTTGGTGATCAATTCAACACCTTTTCTTGATCTTTTATAAACCATTAAGGTTGTTTTCCGTATCCATCATGCAGACCTTTAAAATTATCTACAGCGGCAAGTCTATGGATGAGTTGCACATCATCATGTCTTTCTTCCACCATGCTATACTCAAAAAAAATTGTCTGTACCTATACTGTGAAGGACAATTGTCTGTCTCAACTTCTGTCCTTTTTCTTGAAATATTCTCTTATACTTTTTAATTATCAGGTCAAGACAGGTGTTGTACATTGCATGATCATTTTTTTTACCTCTTGTAAGTGTTTCAGCAAAAAAGTGGTTAACATCCACTGTGAAGATTTGAATTGATTCCTCACCAACCACTTTCTTTCCCTTCTTCTCTTTAATCTCAATGTCTGCCAGTCTGCACTGATAATGGCAAACAAAATTGTCCAATACTGCATGTGCATTTTGGGATGAATTTTTTGCTTCAATTGTACATAGATCAAATTGTGCACTAAAATTGGTAAGTATAAGCAGTGTATCACTTGACAGTGTCTCCATGTTTGTATACATTGCATTTCTAATCCATTGTATATCCTGATTGTGAGGAATACAAACTTTCAAAGACTTTGAGAAATTCTCAACAATTTGTGACACAGGTAAGTATGATGGTGCAGTAGGCGAGCCGCGAGGCTCGCGTGATATGTCAATCAACCGTAGTACAGATGGACCGTGATGCAATGACGTCACAGAGCCAGACAGAAGTGATGACGTGATGATGTCATCACACGGACAGACGAGATGAGGTGATGACATCATCGAGCGGACAGACGCAAACGTGCAGTGACGCACGACGTTCTTGCAAACGCTGACGTCACAAGCGAAGCGTATCGAAATCCACTCTGCAGCAGAACACGGTGACGTACCTGATACGGAGCATTCCGATTGGCTGGCTCAGGGAGTTTGGATCACATGTTAAAACCAAACTCTGTTGGAAACCGAACTTTAAGTAGATCCGCCATAGGATCCCGTACTGCTTTTGGGTCGTGAAGACGAATCGGTGGATTGTCGGGTATTCTTAGTTAAGTTCTAAAATAGCTCATAATTTATTCACTCCAATAAACTCTACTTCCTTTTCAATCATTTTCACCTTTACTTTTCAATATTGCTGCCAGCATAGTGCAGATGGTGCCAGTTCATGTTGTTTGTTTGTTTTACTCTTCCCAGTTCCCTGTTTCCTTTGCATATCCTGCCACTCATGTTCCCAACCATTTGTCTGTACTGTCTGACAATACAGGATGTGCTAGAAACAGTAGCATTCTTTCAATACTGCATTCTGAACAACTGCCATGAGTACATTTGTATGGAATGATCTTAGGTACGTGTACTGTTCTATTTTCTTTATTTTGTACCTTAAATCTTGTTCCTCTTGTTTTTCACATGCAACAGCCTCACATAAGTCTGTTGCATTTAAAGTTATGAACAGTGCAACAGTTTTTTCATCATTAAGTCCTCTACCACATGTTGGTTGAAATTATTGAAGTTTTGTTTTAACAGTTGGCTGCCTTAAATACGACAACAATGACCATTGATAATGTTGGACTGCACTGGTTTTTTGTCCATGCAGGACTCTGGGCATGGTTCTGACACAGACAAGCATACGTGTTGGCAGAAAATGGTCATCCCAAATGTCTGGCCTTGATTTTGTTGCTGGAACTTGGAGTAAAAAAATGATTCAACAAATTTACAATATTGATTGTCGACACCAATTATCAGCCGGATTCTTGGTTTGTTTGACTTTTTCCATTTCTTCTGTATACAGATTTGTAACTTCAATATGAATACAACTGTTGGTGTCTATTCATGAATACAAATCACTCCTAAAGTTTAAAATAAATGGATTTGCCAAGCACTGAATAAAATCTTTTCTTTTGTTCCTTTTTCTTTCTGTTAGCAATTTGTTATCTTCTATCAATTCATTTGCCCACTCCCTTGATTTTTTAATTGCATGATGGTTAGAACCAATAACCTCTGCTATTTTCTATAGACTTACATTATCTTTATCATGTTCATGAAAAGATACAACAGTTAAAACTGCATTGATAGCATGCTGGGATGTGTCAAGTCTTCTACCTCCAATGGTTTGTTGGCTATGATGATTAACTACTGCTGCCTCCATGTCAGGTTTAGATGATTGGTCTAACAATTTAACTCCTGACAAATGTTCTGGATTTCAGGTTGGTTTCCACAACTATGATTTTAGGACTCACATGTAGAACCTGATGGCTCCTATACTGTGATAATCACTCCATCCCAATCAGGTTTATCAAAGAAAGATACTACACATTCATTTGAATGGAAGATCTCTGAGGATAAAGATCCTATCATGAACAAAATGGATCCAGGCTGGTTGATATTTTACACCGCTCAATGTATTACTTGTCATCAAGTTTGTATTAGCCACAGAAAGACTAATCACCCTTTACTTAATTTTAGCTTTTACAATAACCAAAGACTTATTCAGAACAGTTTGCTAAGTGTGAAAAGAAATGTAAACAGTGAATGTAAATCCTCCAAACATACTCCCTTCACCAGCAATGAAGAACAAGTAGGATTACACCTGAATATTTTTTTAATTTATGTAATTACAATGATTACTACTCTTTCAATTTGTGATATCTACAGATGTCTTTTGTTTTACAAAATTTTGATTTTGTTGCCTTTTTGAAATTTTGCTCAATATAATTTTAAGTTTTGCAAGTCTTGTAATTTTTCCAAGACTAGCTGTTGTGGATTGTGTTGTCATGTGCCCTTTATCAATTTTGTGATGTGTGGTATATTGTTGTGGGTATGAATAATGCTTCAAATGGCAGTAACCCATGCTCCTCAACAGTTGAACTATGCACACACTTGCCTTCACATGGAGAAATTGATTGTTGATTTTTTGGCGGTAAACAATTGGGATAAACCAATACACCACCAGGTTCAGTTGTAGTTAATGCTTGAATCAAACAAAAACTAACTGTTCCAACAAAATGTGCATAAGGTTCTAGTTGGCCACATTCATCAACATCTTTTTTAATTTTTTTCATCATAAAATGATGATTTTACCCAAATAAGGACATCATGGACTTCAATAGCACAATCAAATGTTCCATAGTCATACGCATTATAGCATCAACGATTGTTTGGAACATGATTTTCTTTTCATTTTTTTCTTCAAAAGGAAAACTACCAACCCATCCATCACTAATCATAGGTTTTCCTAAAACCTGGATGGTGATTCCTTTTTATGACAAATGAAACAACCATTGCACATAATATTTTTGTTGGTGACCTTGGTAATTTGCCAAACCATCATGAGAGGTCTGAGTCTGAGTAGTTGCTTGATGATAGTGGTTGTACATAAAAATACATTAGCCACAAAATGGTTTGTTGTAAATATGTAATTACCTCCTTTTCACCCTGTTGAATTAAATGGAAGTTCACCTCTTCAAAGAAACCAACATTAGGAAAGGAATGGATGGAATGATTGAAACCTTTTCCTAGTGAAAAAACAATATTTTTAAGAATGCTGTATTGTTTACAGACTGCACCAAAATTATCAGGTTTTCTTTTCTTTTGTATTTTAATAGTTCACACATGCAGTGACAGTGAAACTTGCTCAAAATTTGGATATGATTGCAGAACATCAAAATATGTCTGTTGAGGAGGAAAAAAAGAGGAAGATGATGGTTCATCTCTATTTTCTTTGGTGACAACAGCACTGTGTATTGATGAATCTGACATGGTTTATTATCCAATTGTGTCTAGTGTATATCTGTGTGTATAATACATTTGGTTGTGATGGAAATACCAATATAGAAAATGCTAGTTAAAATGCACATTACTACTGAAAAACTGATATGGAAAACGCTAGTGAAAAACACACATTACTACAGAAAAACCGATATGGAAAATGCTAGTTAAAAACACACATTACTACCAAAAAATCCATATGGAAAACACTAGTTAAAAATGCACATTACTACTGATTAACATTTTTTTTCACTGCATTTTCTGCAGCATGAACATCAACAATAAGGAACATCATTGATGAAACTAAATGACAGCCCCAACAAAATGAACAATGACCCTTTGCAATGTAAAATATTTCTAAAAAGTCTTTCAACTTTAGAAATGGCAAAAGAAACACTACCAGATGATGTATTGCACTTACTTGTCTTCTTTTGCTACAAAGAAAACGGTCTAACAAGACTGTGTCACAACTGTGATACATTGTATCTAAAAAAAAATGGATGCATGTTTCACTGTGATCATTATTTGTGCAAGGATTGCTCAAGTCCTGTAATTAGGTGTAACAGTAGCTATTTAGAGGAGGCAAGAAAAACTCCCTGGTTGCCTTTGTGCCATAATAGCAACAATTGCTGTGTCAAATGTGCTTTTAACATGCAGAGTCATAAGTATTGTGCAAGATGTGGCAAATTTTAGTATACAGAAAAGTATTATGATCGTACTTTGTGTTATTTTAAATTTTTTATTTTAATTTCAAAAATTGTAAATTATGCATGAGCTGTGACACCTACTTACCACAATTCAATCCCTGTGGTACTAGCGGTTGCCGCAAGAAAGTTTATAACGTTTACAGCAATTATTGTGATGATTGTTCAAATTCATATGCCCCTGATTTAAAATATTACAAACCAGTAAATAAATAAACAAAATAACAGGTTATCAGGAAAACGTTCTGCAAGTTTAAAAAAATAAAGTAAAAAATAAAAAAGCAATCACAACAGTGATAATGGTTTTTATGTTGATGGCTTTCACAAATATGAAGAAGAAGAGGATCAACAAGATGTTTCTGAAAAATAATTGTTTTTGTTTAGATGATCAGTGAAAAGGATTTTTTTCTTTAAAAAAAAACATGTCAGTTAAAGTAAACATGTCAGTTAAAATAACCATATTATATATATTATTTTTGTACTTGATGGCAACTTTTTTTTGTAAGCTGTGAAGAAGACAGTCAATGGTTGCACCTTTCCTTTTTTTACATCTTGTTTAGCTTGACATTTTGCCTTTTTGACCAGCTGTTCTTTCTTTTTCTGACAAATAATAAGAACATATTCTTCATCCAATAGAGCCAATGGTCTTTTGGTGCAACAGGATTGTTTGTAATTTGGGTCATGATGTCTCGGATGCCCAGATATGGTCTTGGTCATGGTATTGTAAATCTATGTTGATTTTTGTCACAACGAATTTTTTTATGATATGTAAGAAAACAACAATTCCTTCAGTTTGTCATATTATGGGACATACATTTAGTAATATTGTACATGTACCTGATTTTTTTTCTAATAAACAAAATAAGAGGCTATCCGGAAAACGTTCCACAAGTTGGAAAAAAAAAGAAAATAAAAAAATCAATCACAACAGTGATGATGGTTTTTATGTTGATGGCATTCACAAATATGAAGAAGAAGAGAATCTTAGATATACAATTAGGCTGAACTTCATCACCTAGTTCCTTAGATTTCAAAGTTGATTGAAAACACATAGTTTGAGCTGCACTTGTTAATGTTTGCATAGCTCTAATGCCTGTAGCATGACTTTTCAAACCATTATTGGTTCCTTTGTGCAAACTATTTGTTATTTGCTCAAAGTAACAAAAGTTTTTGCACCTAAAAAACACAAAATAATATTTATGTGCAAGAATGTGAGGGTCCATATGAAGGTAGTTATGATGTCAATAATTTCCTGGCTCTCATTACAAATCTTAAAAACCATCCTACTGTGGATGTAGGCAAAGAAGAATAGTTTGGAAGTATTGTATTCTTCCTTTGTTTCACAATATCCTGGGCACATCCAACTATATATCCATTTTTTAGTGTGATATATAACAGCTTTCAAATGGGTTGTATTGTGAGGATGAACTATGCTTTTAGAGGGACCATTGTTTCTCCATCCTTGATCAACAATGTACCATCCACATTGTCCAATATGAGCATTAGTCATAAACTCCATGGTGGCACCCCTAATCTCATTAGACTGTTGTGAGTCACCATTAGCCATTACGTATTTTGTTCTTTAAATAAAAAGTCTGCAAATAAGTGAAGACAGTGCTGAAAGACATATCTAAAGGTGCTTCTCTTTTGGTCAGGAATCCACATCCTATGAAAAGTTACTTGGTGACCAATTGATGACCTGTAGGAAAAGGTGGACAGATGATAAAGATTAAACTTGAAGTTGCATCAACCACATAGATTACCTAAGGGAATAACTTGAAATACCAGAGCTCAGCATCAACAACCCATGCTACTGACAAAAGTAGAGTTGAATCATTATTAATGTTGAGTTCCTGTTGACTGTCTTGGGCAAAACAGACCAAAGGATGCATGTTTGGATGTTGTTTAAAATTATCTGGAGGTACACCAGGAATAATATGTCCTCCAGTGGGATAACTTTTGTAAAAAATACAAATGTTTGTAGACAGTATTGCCACTGAAATAATGGCATATATCAAGAAGTTCTGTTTGGAATAAAGTATGATGGTATACTTGATGATCTACTATGGGAACAACATGAAACTGAATAGATCCATCCCAATTACTCCTCAACTGATTGGAGTAATTATCAACCATAAGAAAATATTCTTTGGTAGATCAAAGAATATTTTCTTCTTGTACATTGATGGGAGTTGGTGGAAGAGTCTCTTGGTTATTGTCTATTGTTGCATTTCCTTGTTGTCTGCCAGCTTCTTGAAGTATCACATTAGCCTTGTCATCAGAAAGAAACATGGTGACAATGACATTCTTGGGATGGTGGTGCCATCAAAAAAGGAGAGCAACATTGAAAATTAGGCAAGGTTCAACAGCAAGCAGGCAGAGCCAAAAATAATTTGAAAAAGGAAAAGGCAGGCTCAGTTGGGAAAGAGGCATGAATTGCAATTATGTTTTTGAGGGACAAAAGGAAATAGATCAAATTGGGGGATGAAATAGAGTTTGGATATACAGGGAAGGGTATAGAGGGAGCTCTGAAATAATATTGAAAAAGATACCCGGAGAATGATCTCAATCCATGTGATATATAATCAGATCTGGTAGGGTCCTACATGTATAATAATTGCCTAGTGGGTTAAACCAGGGTAGGGTCCTGAATCGGTCCTTGCAGAATTTGCCTGTGACAAAATACCAGGTACAATTAATGCAGGGTACTGCGTACTAGTCACAAGGTAGCAATAAATATGAGTTTGTGGGCAATCTATAATAAAGAGTAAACACAAAAAGTGTAGGATCTACATAAACAAGATTGTCCTGAATTACGGGCGTATTGAGCATATCTGTATACCATAAATGGGCATTTATTGTCACCCTTTTTACGGATATCTGCTGACTTCTCTGGTGTAGAAGATGGTACAGATCTACCCAAAAATTGAATTGATCAAAGAAAACCAGTCACATCAAAATGCCCGTCACAGCCATCCAATCAAGGTGTCATGTGTTAACAAGTTTTCTTAAATATTTTTCTTAGTAGGTCACATGTTCAAGTTTGCTTCAGCATGAAATTCCACATTAAGTTAGTCCCTTCTTTGCCTCTGTACAAAAACACAAAAATGAACAACAACAACAATGGGCTAGTCATGGATGGGGTCAATGACATCCTTAATGACATGGACACACAGGACACTCATAGACTTGAAGTAGAACTACCAGATTCTGACATTTCTGATCTCAAAGACAATCTTGAAGAAGCTGTGCAGGCCTTTTTTCAGGCCAATTTGGATGAAGATACTTGTTCAGGATACCTACACGTGATGAAGCATTTTCTGGTGTGGATATTATATAAATACTACCTTGCACATCCTGGCAGTAAGGAAAACAAGTACTGTGACCTCATGCACAGTACCACTCTAGATGCACTCTCCCACCCATACACCCAACATATTGAAAATCCAACTACTCCCAATCCTGCAGGATTTGAACAAGCTGCCTTATTCCAGGTTAGTGCGGCTTCCAAGGAATTCCACCCTATGCAACTTGGGCAATTGGATGTTAAGGTATTTATTTCTTTTCTTCTTTCAAGAAAAGGATCCAAGGGGGCTAAATATTTGTCCAGGAGTGGATACAGGGGGTACAAGTCTGGGCTCAATGAGCTGTTCCAGGCTTGTTCTGTGCAACAGCCTGCTGGGTATAATGATGAAATGGGACGTTTCTTTAAAGGCCTTACAAGAAAATCTGTTGTTTGGGGAGAAAGCTTATGAAAGATTCTCCAAGTATTTAAATAAGCTTGTACTGGAACATGAGGTTGAGGTCAGGGCTCTAGATGTGGACCCTTCTCCACACTCCATACAGAAGGGTGCAGCAACATACTGCTGTAATGGAACCACCGCTGCACCACACATTGCCAGTGTATGCAATCACACAGGCTGGTCAATGGGCAAGGTCAAGGATACATACATAAAATATGAGGCTGTTTCTGATCACTATGTTGGGCGGGTTGTTGCAGGTTTGGATGGTCATCCAGAGGAGTTTGCAGTATCTCCTCTGATGTTCAAGATTAAGGAAGAACGCAATGATGACAGTGCTCCTGCCACTACCACTGCAGCAGCTACAGAAGCTACAACAACAGAAGCTGAGGAGTGTCATCAAGAAAAAGAGTCCTCCACCACAGAAGAGGAAGTGGTGGCTGTGCACTATGCTGACAACAATTGTGAAAAGTGATAGAGAAAATATTGAAAATGAAGTAGAGTTTGTTAGAGTGAATAAATCATGAGCTATTTTAGACTTTTACTAAAAATACCCGACAATCCACCAATTTGTCTTTGTGACTCAAATGCAGTATGGGATCCTACGGCGGATCTACTTAGAGTTCAGTTTCCAATGGAGTTCGGTTTTAACATGTGAACCAAACTCCCCGAGGCAGCCAATTGGAAGGTGCTGAGTCAGCACGTCACTGTGTTCTGTCGTGACACATCGTGTTCCTGCTGCAGAGTGGAATTTGATACGCTTTGCTTGTGACGTCAGCGTTTGCATGAATGCTGTGCATCACTGTGCGTTATGCATCTGTCCGCTTGATGACGTCATCACATCATCTCGTCTGTCCGTGTGATGACATCATCACGTCATCACGCCTGTCCGGTCCATGACATCATCACATCACGGTCCATCCGTACTACGGTTGATTGACATATTGCGCGAGTCTTGCGACTCACCTACTGCACTTGCCCCCATGTCCAGCGATCTAGTACATAGGACGTTTATGCGGATGCGGCAGTGGCAGCGTGACGAATATTGAGTCTATCAAATACTGGTCCACGTTGTAACATTACAGTACCATTGCAGTGTACTTGACAAATGATGAATGGTCCATCGCGTGGTTGTTTGTATTTACGCAGGTTGGACTTATCGTTTTCTAGTAGGGCCTTGTCTCCTACTTTCCAATCATGTTTGATTCTCTTAGCATTTTCACGCTGATTGTTACTAGCTATTCTAGCTTGTT
>WKLE02001703.1:38562-58238 GCA_014885115.2 Asterionellopsis glacialis | reverse complement strand
TTTCACGCAATCTCATACTCTACTATATTTAGTAGCATGGCAAAGCTTGCTGAGCCAAGGTTGCTGAATCGTGGAAATAATAATCATACCCTTCAAAAGTCGCTAGAGAACTTTAATTATTAATTAGTGGAAATCATCATCACAGGTAGAAAAATAGGAGTACTGTACCTAATTTTCACAATCTTTCCCTTGAACAACATGCTCTTAGACGACGGATAGTGTTGCCAATATCTTGCTGCTCCCTCACTCTAGGTCCTAGAGATTATGAGGTCCCAATCCCAGACTGCTTACCGCTAGTACCGATCTTGTATTATACATACGAAGTACCTGTACAATACCCTAATAGAGGTACCAGTTACATTACCTGGTACTAGATTACCAGGTTAATTAGGTTGATTCTCTCTAATCTCTAGGACATAGAACTCCGAGGTACAGCCAATAGCCTACATGATTCTGTACTACATCATACATATTTTTCGCACGGAAGGTCTTTCAAGTTTTCGATGACGCCGAGAAAATGACCGGAATCTACAGTCCGGATGCATATTTGAATCTTGAAATACATGAAAAGTTTCTCCGACATCATATTATTAGAGTATTATTTATTATTCGTGTTAGAGCTCTGCACTTCTCCCCTATAAAAAAGAAGACACACCCTGGAATGCTAGAGAGCTAGAATTCTCTTCAGTCTTAGCAGCGCTTCAACAACCCTATTCCCAGTGAAAGGACAGCAAAAACCTGCCCTTCCTTGTTCTTACACTCTAATTTCCTGAAGTTCGCTAAACAGGGGGGGGGCTCGTAGAGTCTCTCCGAAAACAATACACTGACACACATAAGAGAAATACATAACTTATTTTCATTTTGAGTGCACTCGTGAGAATTTCCAGCTATTGCATTTGACACATACAACCCTTCAATACTATTGTGATTGCCAAGATTGTACCAGGTAGACTAAAAGACACGACCCTGGAATTAACATCTATCCACTTTTATGACCTAGAGCACGGTATCTCTAGTCTATGGCAGCCTTCCAAGACATCGTACTTTCTTCGATAAGGGCATCATATTTGATGTCACACAGATGTCTCAAAATATCAAAGTAGGCATGCACCGACTTTCTTTCATACTAGCAGGTAGATGAAATGCGCAAATTCCACCTTTGCGTCTCAGTTAGGGAACAATGAGACTTGGACTCTGATCACTTGAGTTTATGTTCTGATTTGAATTAAGTACTTATGAATTATGCAAAAGATGTAATCATTTTGAAAATTCTTACCTATGCTCCTCTTGCAAATGCAGCGTGCCTAACTCCTGCATTTGTCGTCGCACCTTTAGCTCGAATTTCTTGTTGGAGTTTATGGAATTCATCAGTGTCTTTTATAGCTTTTTCCAAATCTGCTCTGGCACGTGCCATGATGATCTCAGCTTTTTTCTCTTCATTAGACTTGACGCGAAGAGATTGATTATGATTTCCAGAGATCGAATCTACAAGATCACGGAGTTTCAGAAAACCTTTGCTGCTGGCGTCAGCTGCATCTTCCGAACTCTGCTGCCTTCGCAAAGGCACTTGTTCCAATGTTTGTCTAATTGCTTCATCCTTGAGATTCCGCTCGTTTGCTATTTCCAACGATGGTTCAACTGGTTCAACCAGTTCAACTTTGAGGCTTTCGGCAACACTATTCATGGCTTCACGACACACAGTAAGGAATGAGGAGTTATTGCTACCATTCCCCCAAAAATCGTCTTCTTCCTTTTCTGGAAAGCCTGGCGAATGAAGCGAAAAACTGTTATTGTTGTTGACAAGTTCTTCATCTTTGAGGTTCGCAACGACAATATCGCGTAAACCAGTCGAAAATGAAGACAAGTCCGAAGATGAAAGTTCATTCGTGGACGCTTTCAACAGTAACTGTCGACGTCTCCGTCTATGACTTTCTGCATTTGTATCATTCATAGATTTTTCTGAGTTTATACTTTGCATATTGTAGCTTTTATTGATGATGGGTTACGATGAGTGGTGAAAGAGTTATGTGGTTCCTAACTTTCAGATGTGAAAGAGTTCGGGTGTGCAACTGATTAATATTATGTGATGAGTCCAAATAAATCACTCAAAGCGAATGTTTTGCCGCCAGTCGTACCTTGCTATTTTGTGGATACAACATGAGAATCCGGAAAAGCTCTCAAGAGGGTTCTTTTTTTGGTGCCAAGCATCTTGGATGTTCTTACGGACTTTAGGACTAGGACCTACTTACTATGAGCTCTATTGACTTTGACTCGTGGTAGTTATAAATGCGACACAAGATGAATAATTAAAAAAGCCTTCAGTATAGAATTTCATTTCCATACGGTACCTGGTAACAGAATACCTGGTGTACCAGGTATATCGATGAGACATGCGCCAGCATGGGTATTATCTCCAGTCTGACTCAAGATAAAGTTGAAGTTTTATTTCGTGTCAATCCAGTATTCTCTACTCGTAGGAGCGATAAGGAAAAAATCTTATTTAGGATCACAAGAATGCGTGATTCTGATTCGCTCACATTCATTAATTAAAAACCGAACTCCTCTTCAGAAAACGATGCATACCCTGATGACTACCCCCTGCACAGCCGGTGCGACACAACTGTGACAGAAACCCATCAATCCGGTACTAAAAGCATGAATGCCTCAACCCCTTCGCGTAATGGATGATCCAGTATGAGGTAAAAAATGTGATACAGTACATGTCCTACATTCTGAAGATGGAAATCCAGAACTAAAAACTGAAAACTAAAAATTTCATCTGCAAAGGTCGATCTCCTCATGCAATACATGGACATCTCGTCACAACAAATAAGATGTTTTACAGACCTGGATTTTCATTTGGGATAACCAAGAATCTATATTTTCTGAATGGAGTGCTTTCAATAACAAACCCACTAATTCAGAACGACTTATTTAAACACTAGATGTATCTAGACTTTTATTTGTTTCCCTCACCATTATTTCTATTAGCGGAACGCCCTCTGATTTTTCCTCGAACAAACAACACACTAATGATCATGCATGCAATTCCAATGATCTGTAACATACCTGCCTCCTGGTTGAAAACGGAAGCAGCATAAGAACCTATTTCCACATGGTGCTCAAGATCCTTTGAATCCGTTTCGAGCGTATTCCAACTCCCACTACTCTTTCTGTTTGAAACTTCTTCATTAACTTTGCTCAAATCCTTCGTCATAACAAAATAATCCTCTTGTTCCTTGTTACTCTTTTTATCGAAGGTTTCCGCGTCATTTGATTTTTTCTTTGTAAGGTCAGAGGAGGCGCTGATGTCTGCAGAACTAGCAGAAGTTTCTGCGGTTCTGTTGTCTGTATCCTCATTGTTGGATTGGATAACTTTATATAGCTTTTTACATGAATTCATACCTGCACCATGTACAATCACAAAGGTAATAGAATATGGCGACACTTCAATCGGCGTTGCCTTTGTATCAGTTTTATAATTTGGAACAATAGATGGAAGTGACCCGTCAGACTCCATCACCATGTGCTTATCATTGATACGAATTTCCCTGGATTTCAAAATTTCAATCTTTGATGATGATGAACCAATATTTGCTGTGATATTGTACACAGACATTTTCTTTCCCAAGGGCATCTTAACGGAATAGGATTTCTTGCCATCAATGTTGATTAGAACAAGTGTCAAATCACCTGTTTCGATTTTGTTCTTGTTGTTGTCATGATAACCATTCAATGGTTGCGCAGCACAAAAGCTGTGAACAAGAAGTGTATCCTTTCCAGCTTGTTTGCAACATCCGAATGTAAGTCCCCAATTTTGAATTTCATGCTTAGGCTTTATTTGTTCAATTGGACCAACAGGAGCAATCCCTACAAATTTCTTCCATAGATATGCAACCCAATAATCAGGATTTGGTTGCAATGTTTCATGTGATATTAATTCATAGTACCCACCTGTCAATGCTTGTCTACAATATACACTGTGGGGGATTGGTCGACTTTTAGCCAATGTCCCCAGGAGATTCGCATACCACAATGCCCCTACAAAGGAATCAGTGACACCGTGTCGTCCAGAATTGTATACCATTGCACCCTCACCAATCCACAAACGACTTGGTTTATCAGACTTTTTGAATTCTTCATGAACAGGCTTCGTACGATCAACAAACTGGAATGGATGCGTGAAAAAACGCGGCTGTATAGCATAGTCTCCTAAATGCTCATCACCACCACGCCCAAAGTATTTGTGATATGTAAAGACGTCTATATAGGGTGTCAGAGGTTTGACTAATTTTTTCATTTCAGAGCCACCACCTGATGCAGGCCCTAACACAATTGGAACGTACTGGTGTAATGGAGGTTTCCAAAATTGTGTGATGAGGTTACGAAGATCTTGGTACGCTATTACCATGCGTGTAATATTCTTGGCTTTTTTACCATGTAGCAATTCATTCCCTAATTCAAAGCCATAAATTAAACCATCTGGTGCATGTTGTGATGTATAATTTAAAAAATCTCTGGCATTGGTAGGATCCCAATCTTTTTGGTCTTTCTTGGCTTTCTTATCAATGATAGTAGTTGTATGTGACAAATAATTTAGAGTAAAGACAATTCTTGCACCTACTTGTTGTGCAAATTGTAATATATCATCCCAACGTTTCATGGTAAGGCAATGCTCTCGTATACATGGTAGTTGCTCTTCCTTACCATTATTCACCACTTGATAAATTATAGTATCAGCTTGAGATCCACCAATTCTTAAAAATGATGGACTTAATCCTTTCGCTGCTTCTATAAGTGGTCGTGATGACAAATCTGCATTTAAAATAGATGAATTTCCCCAACTTGGATGTTTCGGTGAATTGGACCACCAATCCATCGTATATGACACGTATTCTCGTTCCACGATCCCCCATAATTTAGCATCGGACGTAACAGTAATAGTTACATTAACTTGTTGGGCCATCTTTGATCAAATTTAGAGTACATAGATTCTAGATGATTCTCTTGACCCTGCTACTGTAGAGGTCTCCATCTGCAATCGCAAGTGTCGGGGTTCAATGAAAATATGAAAGAAAGTGTCCACGATTTTGAGATTACGAGCTTGTTGAAACACCTGTGTTTGCGTTCTTTGTTCTTCCGACTTCCCGCCTGTCGATATTTTCACTCCCTCACGTTTTCTCCTCTCATCAAATTAGGCTAAAAATATATGTGATCCATGACTCAACAATTTTCATTCGTGATAAGCTCAGTAGCCGCTACAGGGCAGTGTAGGACCTAATTTGAATCTTAAAGAGGGAGACGGACAAGCTTGATTCACAATAAGCACTTTTACATATCATCTGTTCGAAGTTTCGGTATAATTAATTTGATTGGTGAATGAAGTTGAAGTCATGATTTACTAGGAACCGATTTTCAATCCTTTCTGGTCATGGACTATCTAGTCTAGGACCTAGGTACTTAATGGTTACTCTTTTTCTATGTTCTGTGATCTACAGTATCATAAATTACTTATGACAATATTCTGATTCTTCGGTTGCGGATGGGTTGCGGATGACTGGAGATCCCTTTTTCCAGAGACAGATGCAGTCACATGTGCTATCGTAGTGTGTCGCACAGAGCCATCGCAGTCTGTATGTTTCATATTTTGCAGCAGCCAACAACAAGAAAAGGATCTCTTGCATAATAATACTCGCGTACATTCACCGTTATTAGAGATGAGATTTGGAACTCTTGCCGTGAGCGTTGCGCTTCTGCTAAAGCAGAAAGAAGTCAGCGGACAATCATTTCCACTGTACAACCAACAAGTACGTATATAGTGATGTACTCTATGGAATATGCAAGAGTGTTGTGTTCTCTACTTGCTGTTTTCAACAATACGACTAAACCTATATCGTGTATCATTCTTGGTTTTGTTGCATTGATTTTATGTTCAGTGCCAGGACGACGCAGGTCCGCCTTATCTGGATGACATTGAATCCTTTGGGGTTGATGGAAAGTATCACGACAATAGTGTAGCTTGGCCTGTCTTGGTTGGACCAAACGGAAATCAGTGCCCAAGTCCACTAGCTTCCGCCTGTGCGAATCGGTAAGCCCGAAAACTCAATGAGATGATCTATTTTGATGCTTGTGCATTTTAGCGGAGGTTTTCTCACATCGCCTATATCTTTTTATTTTTTACGACAACCAAAGTGGAGACGCAAAGACAGCTTATTTGGAGGTACGTAAATGTGCAACATTGACAGTATCTGCATCATCACTTAGCAGAAGAAACTATCAAAACTCAATTTTATGTATTTTTCTTTTTAAATATTTTATAGGGTCCCATTGATTGCGGTGGTAACGGTTGGTACTGCAGGATTCTTCAAGATGAAAATTTCAATGATGGAATCCTAGTTGATGGTCAGTGTCAGCGCTGTGTATTTTTCTTCGTCCTCCTGGATACTAGCATCAACGAAAAAATAGAATCTCACCAACATGTTTCTTTATTCTGTATATCTACGCACAGACCTAAACTTTCGCTATTGCAATCGCACTGAAGAAACTCCGGACGAAGGTCACTGTCATGGATCCTCAGACGAGTCGACGTACTATTGGTGAGTAAACAAAGGCATTTGTCCTTGTGTTGCCTATTTTTTGTGTGATTTCCGTTCCAATCAAATATTTTTTAAAAAGTATTTATTCTCGTTGATCTGATGTCACAACTGTATTGTATCATTCAATCATGCCTCCTTCAAATCTCCTAGGTGGGTACGTGATCATTGGTTTCGCCAGTACAATGGACGTCTCAGGTGTTGCTGCAACTGGGGGTCAGGCGAAAAGCCTCTTGCCGATGGTTGGCTTACCAACCGATGCGATTTTCGACGCCTTGTAACTCAACAAGAGAATGTAGAAAACTGCCGTGACGCCAACGAAGGCCATGGTTTAGGGTTTGAGGGGGGTTGTAGCAATACAGTCCAGATTGGTGAACCTATACCCGAAGATGATTCCAAATGTTGGGAGGTACAACATTTTGGATTTACGGAAGAAGGAGGGACTCCACCCCCGTTGCCTCCCGTGGGACCACCGCCTCCTCCCCAGACAGAGGCACCAGCTCCACCTCCTCCCCCGCCTCCTCCTCAAACAGAAGCACCAGTCCCACCTCCTCCCCCGCCTCCTCCTCAAACAGAAGCACCAGCCCCACCTCCTCCCCCGCCTCCTCCTCAAACAGAAGCACCAGCCCCACCACCTTCTTGTGAGGATGAGGACGAATTCGAATTTCGAGATAAATGGCGTACCTGTGAGTGGGCAAGTCAATTTTATTGCAGGAGAAAAGTCAAGAATGAGTGGGGAGACAGGGTGTATGATTTTTGCCGTGAGAGCTGCGATTATGATTGTTTTGAAGGAGAAGAATGTTTGGACGAGGAACCCTTTATTTACAGAAAAAGGGAGAAAGATTGCGAATGGGCAACAACAGCTTGGTGTGATGTCAAAACTAGAAATGCAGAAGGGACTAGGGTTCGCGACCATTGTCCCGAGTCTTGCAACATGTGTTGAAAAACGTAAATGCGTATTGCACAATATGATGTCACCCATAGTGTGCTGTAGTGCTATCGTATTCCGAGGCACTTTCATCGTTAATTAATTGTGAGTAGATAATAATAATAAAGCTGTCTTTAAGGCCCATCTTTGAACAGTTTCGACATTTTGTACACTCGGCCAAACAGTCCCAAGCCATGCCATGCAATTTAGGACTGTGCATAAATTCACTCTCTACGAAGTTCCTAGTCTCAAGTTACAAAAGCTTTGGAACCCAAGGGACGCAGCGGGATGTTTAGATTTTGAATTTTTAGGCTGTTCTATTTCCCTGTGCAATGTTCTTGAATTAGTCGTCCAAGACAGAGGTAATGCACGCACCAAGTTTGACAAAGTTATTTTTTATACATATAAAGTATTGTCAGTGGGATATTGCAGAAAGCCCTTACAGACATGATTTTCGACAAGTGACGTCATCTGAAAGTCAGCGGACAAATATAATGTTGTTTAGCGCCACTCCCCCCCATAAGCCCCCTGGTCGGCTTATCGTGAACAAACTCTCAATGGTCCCGGATCAGTAATCATTCCTTTCCCGGATGGGCCATCATAGGTCCTGTGGTACTGCGAAAGCCAAGGACTACCAGGTACTGGTACTGTATCATATTATTGAAATGCCTAGTCAATCGTAAATCAGTCATTTATTAAGTACCTACCGGTACCTGGTATGCCTGTACAGTGGTACCATGTAGATACAAGGTACTGGAACTGTAAAGAATCATGTTAGACCAACCAATTTCAATTTATTTCTTTGTACATTCGTGCGTCGAAGGACATAATTGGTAGTCCTCTCTCTAGAGAGGAGTATCTGTTGGAGTGATATTGAAAATCATTAAGATTTATTTTTGTTTTTATGAAAAGTTTCCTTTGCGGCACTTCATTCGCCACTTCCATATGATTTCTATGGGTGTGTTCTCATAATGTCTGCAACCCAAACAAATTGACCTTAGATGTAAAGTACCGTATAAAATGAACGATAACGAAAAGGGTTACCCAGATACCGGAAGCAATTCGTTATTTTCTCATGAAAGGAACTATGCTATCAACAACAACCACTATGATGGTAGTATGCTGACTGCAGAGTCAAAAACCTATGTTAAACCAAATGATACAAATATTCTCCTAGGAAAGCAAATTCAACCTCGTCGCCTAAGCCTAAATTCAGTCATCTCGGAGCTGTCTAATTCGGAAAACCTCTCAACTCATTCACACCCAACGAGTACTATCAAAATAAAAGAAACTCTCAAAGACGAGCCTCAAAAGCTTAATGAATTTGTCAATGATAATCTGAATCTCCCTCATCCGGCCATTGAGTTCCCGCCCCTTTACTTCTTACTTCGAAAATTCCCAGCTCTTCTTGGACCCTTCCAAAAACTATACACCATACGGCGGAATCTATCCCACCCACTTCAAAGACGAGTCCTTGCATCCAATAAGATACTTCACAAATTTGACATATTCCTTACCTATGGTGAACTCTTCTTGGTCATGCCATTTGTTGCATTCTTTGTAGTTGGGGCTGTCCGATCTTTTGTGGATCCCTCTGTTTCCATCACTGGACACGCGTCACGGACCCCCTTGATCTTTGCCTTTGCTACAGGTATGCGGAACTCCTTCCTCACACTGTTGATTGGTATTCCGTTTGAACGATCCTTGTGGTATCACAAACTTGCAGGACGTACAGCATTTGCTACTGGTATTCTCCATACCTATGTTGCATTTGTCCACCCAGTACCATCTAGTATTACAGGAACCGTACCTACAACAGCTTGGCCTGACGGAGGTTCTGATTTTGTTAAGTTTTGTCTTTCCGACTCTGTCAATACTGGTGGTACATTGCTTTTTTTGGCTATAACTATCATGCTCCTAACAAGTATCCCGTACATGAGAAGGAAAGTTTTTGAAGTTTTCTTTTACATCCATGCCATCTTTGCTACTACGTGTTTGGGTTGTGCCTTTTATCACACAGGAGTATTGATTCCTATCCTAGGCAGTCTTACTTGGGGTGTGGACATCCTTTTGAGAAAAGTATATATGGCACATTTTCGATATCCAAAACAAGGAAAATTGAGACACATTAGTGACACTGTTGTAGAGCTTAGTTTTCCAAAGACAAGGGACTTTGATTACAATCCAGGACAGTACGTGCGAATTGCTGTTCCAGATTTAAGTATATTTGAATGGCACCCCTTCAGCTTAAGTAGTTGTCCACTAGAAGATAGTGTTACTATATGTATCCGTAAGATAGGATCATGGACCAATGCGTTACACAAGTTGGCAGGAACGAAGCAAGAAGTCAGCATTTTGTTAGAAGGTCCCTATGGTTCAATTGGTGTTGATCTAATCAGTTCTACCCGCTACAAAATGATAATGCTCCTTAGTGGAGGTATCGGTGTAACACCGATGCAATCGATTTGTAACCAGTTGGTGTTTGAGCACGCCACCAAACGTAGGGAAATCAAGAAGCTTCGTTTTTATTGGATGGAGCGGGATCCTACTGCTATACAAGACATGGATATCACTCGTCGAGGCAGTAGCATACACCATACTATCAGAAGCCTAGACCAGATTGATGCTTCCAGCCGAGAGATTATAAACTCACGGAATATTAGAAGGGATGATGTTTGTGATTTAAGCATCTCGCAATCAATACTTTCAGACGTTGAAGAAGGAAACCCAATTAGCGTTGCCTCGACGGCACTTAGTCTCGTACCTCCAAGTTTTTTTTCGGGCGAACAGCTTTCCGAAAAATATCCTGAGGATGAAGCACCACATCAAGCCCGCGTGAAGGATAAAAAAACAGAAGTTCGAAATAGAAGAAAACTGGTACTTGATTTTTTTTCGGTGCAGATTAAAATATCTTCAACCATATTTCCCTACTAATGTTGAGAAAGTAGATGGAAAGGTAACTGCAACTGAAAATTTTATAAGAGACCGCCCTGGCTGCATCAAGGTCGCAGATGCAAATATCGGGACTTGGACTGGCGTTGACTGCCAGCTAAGTGGAGGAAAAGATACAAAAAAGGAAATATATAATGTCGGAAGAGAGGTCTCCCAAAAACTGGCAACTTCAGAAACGAGTGAATCAGAGGAACTATGCCAACCTCGCCCTTCACTGGCACTCGATGTTGAACAAAACAGGACTGAATGGCTCTCGTCACTCTCTATCTTCAAATTTGACAAAATAAAAAATAGGAACAATCAAGTCCAGAAACAAATGAACTTTTCTGGTCGCAATCTAATCGGCGAGAAGCTGGAAACTCCAACTGGTGATGAACAAGAAACATCTGATGCTCAATACTTATTATCTGACCTCTCAGAGCTGGAACAAGACGACAATCCGTTGTACTTTCCAAGTAAACCCGATGAACAGCAAATTGCTCAAGAAACTTTCTTACAAAACGATGAGGATCCCTACGGCGTTCTCGACATAGAGTTATATCTAACAGAAAAGAAGGACGAAGACAAAATCACAAGCAATCCATTGATAAAGGTTGGTCGCCCTAATGTAGACAATTTTTTTGTCAACATGAGAGCAGAAGCACTTGTAAGGCGGGAGAAGCGGGTGGCTGTTTGCATCTGCGCCCCCAAGCAAGTTGCACTCCTTTGCCATAAAGCATGTTTAAGGTACTCCGACTCAAAAGTAAGATTTGATCTTCATGAAGAAGTCTTCTGAATTTTTACTAGCATGCATACGGCTTTGCAAATGTACCTGGTAGTTATGTTTCTATTTAAGCACTTTACTTGTTAGTTATTTGATGCAATTGTATGCTATATATCTTACTTACTACTACGTTCCACATAGGCTCTAGCAGCGTTCTTCACATGTTCACGACTTTCGTCTGTGCCATCTGTTTCTTCCATTCGATACCATTTCTTGAATAAACTCTTCATCTGTTTATCGCTCAATTTCTTTTTGTTCCGGGTCGTCTTCTCGAACAATCCACGAGCTGTGTCGATTTCACCATTCTTGATTTCCTTATCAACATACACAAAGAGCAAGTCTAGCCGTTTTGGGTACTTCTCAAGTAACCCATCAAAGATAGTGCGTCCACGTTCTGGGCTTCCAAATTCAAATTCCATTTGAGCAAACTTCGACATTGTTTCTACATGTTTGTATTCCGGTAGACTTGTCAGAGATCGCTTCAACAATGTATGGGCTTCCTGATGCCTTCCGCCCTTGATTAGATATTGTAAATGAGCAATCCAAACTGACTTTTTACTCTTGAATTTTTTACACATTTTCTTGAACATTTCGTCAGCTCTTTCGACTGATTCCATCGAAGAAGAGGAAGCATCAACTTCTTTTTCGAGCATTTCACAAACTCGCAAATACACTTGCTTGGGATTGTTGTGTTGACATGCACGACCTACAGTTTCTTGTAAGGATTCCTTGCTACCGTACTTGAGCTCCAACGTTAGGAGAGCTGTCCAGACATTGAGCTTTTCACCCTCTTGACGAAATTCAATTCTGTCAAAGGCTCTTTCTGCGACACTGCGAGCACTTTGGATGTCGGCCAAAGACAAATGGTATGCCATATAACGAATCCAATGCTCCGATCGATTAGGGTCACTTGCCAACAAACGCTCAAAGTCTGCAGCGGTTTCAGGGTTTTCATCTGCGGTTCCATCTGCAAGGGCAGTTTCACGACGAGCGATCTCTTGTTCTTCCCGTCGTCTGGCAGCAGCCTTCCGTCGTGATTTGTGACCTGATTTTCCAGCTTCTTCTTCGTCGTCGTCTTCGTCACTGTCCTCATCTGAAGAGGAAGAATCATCATCGTCATTATTGCTATCTTTGGCCGCACCTGATGCTGCACCAGCTCCCCAATCAAAACCGACATCTGTGTCCATCAAATCCGTTTTGAGGGTCTCATCTTCATCGGAAGAAGAATCGTCATCGTCGTCGGAATCTTCATTGCTGTCATCGTCGGAATCTTCAGAGACTTCCTTAGAGCTGCCATCACCTTCATCTTGCATCTGAGCTGCAAGCTTGGAAGCGTAGTTCTCATCTTCGGAATCAAGGCCATCTTCATTGTCACTGCTGGCTACAGCTTCTGGCATTTCTGCATCTTCTTCATCACTGCTGTCTACATCATCGTCGTCAAAGTCTTCTGCATCCATAGAGGAGCCGATAGAAGAATCATCATCAGAATCTTCGTCGTCCCTGAAGTGACTGGCCTTCATACTTAGGCCAACGCGTTTTTGCTCTTTGTCAACCTTGACAACAAGAACCTTAACTAGGTCACCTGGATCATACAAATCTTCAAGATTCTTGATATAGTTGTCACTGCATTCGCTCTTGTGGACCAAACCAGAGACATCGCTGTTTTCAAGGCGAACGAAGACACCATAACTCTCGATACGAGTAACACTACCCTTGTGCTTGGTCCCAACTTCAACATCTTCTAGCTGAATCTTATCTTTGCTTTCGAGTAGTGTGGATTCTCTCATATCAATGTCAACAACAGCCTTTACAGTGTGTTTTTTTCGTTTGCTTTTGGATGATTCGGTGACAGACTTAATTTTTCCTACCACAAGACGACCCATGGGGTACGATGCTGCTGGATCATGCAAAAAACCATCACAAAGTTCTTTCAGTATGACCCTGCCTTCAACCTGGCGTGATAGCCGCACAAAACAACCCTTCTTATTAGTGTCTACAACAAATGCTTGAACCATTTCTTTAGCTTCTGGGATTTCATCAGAATCCAAGTCACCTTCTAGCCGACTTGAACGAAGACTCACTTCCACCATAGGGTTAGATGGGATACCTGCTAACACTCGACAGCTGACAAACATCCCATGAGGATACTCCCCTACTTGATGTTGTTCGTTGCTGATAAATAGTGGACAAAAATGAGCAAGAGTGAGCAAATCACCTCATTTGTGAATTCAATAAAAATGTAATCAGTATTTCATTGCGACCCGCTGTGAAAAAGATGCGAGCCTCTCCACACCAACCGTTCTAGTGTATATTTTATGCAATTACACAAAAACATGATATTTTTGTACCTTCACAGTCCCTTGTGTTTTTAATCAAGAGACCGTTCTGGTCATGCATTATAAGTCGATGATGCAATCCTGCAAAAGGCAAAACGTACCTCACAGTCTCTTCATCCTCTTCAAGTTCTGGGTCAATTTCCATGGAGTCATCATCGTCTTCACCATCTTCTTCATCAGTGACAACATTCTTGTCTTCTTGTTTTTTATCATCTTTAGCGTCTTTGCCACCCTGTAATCTACCAAGTGGCATGTTGATCCATTCGTCTACTTCTTCCAGCTCGGTGATACAGCAGCGTCCGACAAAGCCTCCTCTCAAATCTATCATAAGTGCGGGAGCATCTTTAATGGGGATAGAACGATTTATTTGACCAACAACAAGGTCGCCTCGAAGGGGTTTATCCAGCGTAAGCTTAGAATCAATATTGTCTTCCTTTACCTTCTGTTGTTGCTCAAACATTAAAGAGGATAAGAATGCTATATCCTTGTCTTTCTTCTTTACGTCACCATCATCATGAAGCTTTCTACCTCCACGCTTCTTCTTATCCCACAAGGACTTATCCATGACACAACAATTAATCCGAGCACCAATATGGTAGTATGCTCTCAAATTATTAAGCACATGAGCATCAGTAGATAACTCAAGAGCTGGAATGTATCCCGAAACACCAGGTGACATCTGGACCCAAAGCCCTCTATTATTTTTTGGCACGTACGTTACAATAGAAGATGTTACAGATCCTGGGCGAAGCTCAGAAGCCTTTTCTACAAAAGTTTGAGTTGAATCGATTTCTTGATTGGTGAGTTCAACATAGGCAACACCGTTGCGAGTATCAACAGCAACACAAGTCAAATCAGAAATTCTCTTGCCCGCCTTCCACTTGTAGAAAGGGTGACCTTTGTTTATCTGCGGCTCACTGTTCTCGTCATCAATAGATGAACCCTGTACATACAGTTTTTTCTTCTTTCCCACAACTTGAATTGGTAAAGATTTTGACTCTCCCATGGTAACATGAATCCTTGCCCTCATATTTTTGGCACTTCCATATTTCCCATCAGTTACTTGCACGGTCGCCCTCGTGAAGTTCACATCGACAACTTCAGCATCTGCGATCTTATCTCCAGGTTTAATATCTGGCAATGCCATCTTCTTTCGTTCCTTTCCTCCTGACTTAGCCTTACGTAGCAAAATCTTCATTGGGCGGGTCGTTACATCCAATGCCATAATTCTGCAAGTAACTGTCCCATACAAAGGCAAATCTAAGCCTTTCTTTAATTTTGGTACTAAACCTGTAAGGTTGTCCAAGAATCGAACAAAAGCACCATATCGTGGATCAATCCTTGTTACATAACCCTGCACGTATGCTCCCATGAATAGGTTGGTATCGTGACTTGGGATAAGTGGTCCACTAGATGATTTTCTTTCTCCTTCTTCCGAAGTTTCGGCAGCCAACTTTTCTGCAGTGTCAATTAATGATGGACGGAGTGAAACAACAGGGAATGATCCAATACCAGTAGCATAATCTTCGCTTGACTTTTTGGGGTCTACCATGACAAGACCACGTTGATTGATCTTCTTTCCCACCGTAAGTAATTTTTCGGCAAGTGCATCAAGACTTTCAGCTGATGTAACGTCGTCTTGAGTATACTGATCTGCAAGTTGATCAAAGGGAAGCTTACACTCTACATATGGCATGGATGGAGATTCCTCTCCGCCACTCGTGATGTACTTGGACTTGATACTTACAACCGCATGCCCTGGAATAATACCACCCGATTCCTTGGGCTTCGATTTGGTAAGTTCAACGATCTTCATACATTTGGGAGGTATAACAGCACCAGCTTGTAAGACAACCTTGCGACTTCGTGATTCTTGTGACTGTTGCTCGCTAGCTCCGTCTTGTTGATCGGGGGCATTTAGGTTGAGACTCAAGTTGAGATCCCAAAATTTGCTAGCATTTTTGGAAGAAGCATCATCGTCGTCATCGTCGCCTCCTGCCGTGGAGCCGTCCCTTGAATTGTCTCTTTTTCGACAACTAACAACACGGCACTTGACGACATCCCCAACATGATAATCATCATAGTGATTTTCAACACCAAGTTCAGCTGCTAAACTTCGGGCAGTGACACGACCATAAACATTGTTGTAAAATGTTATATACAAACCACGATCATCAATATTCGAAATAAATCCTGTCAGCTGTTGTCCAACGGGCATTGCTGCAGCTTCTTCAAAGGATGCAATACTGTCGGTTGCTTGAATCAAGGGCTTTTTAGCAGTAAGGATACAGCGCTTATTACGTTCATCTACTTCCAAGACACGTACATCAACCTTGGCATCGATAGCGAACTTAGCACGACGAAGTTTAGCACGGTAGGGTGTCAAACCAGTAATGCCCCTACTGCTTTTTTCAGCACCACCATCATTGGCAGTATCAAACAAATGCTGAATAGGTATCAACCCTCGCACTCCCATACCGAAGTTGACAATGACACCACCACCATCTAAATGTGATGATACAGGGACATTACGGTACACCTTGCCAGGTTTCAAATCAGCATGTGTCAATACATGTGCCCCAACCACACTCTCTGCAGTAGCACATGATGCTACACCTTCAATCCAATTGGATGTTGATATAATACGGCATGTGTGTGTCGTCGATGGTGCAAAGTGTTTGGCAAAGACGCTTTCAGGTGTGCGACCTTGTGTATCTTCACCTGCATCCATTGCCTTGGAAATATGCACATACGCTGCACGAACCTTGGATGCTTTACGATAAGATTGGTTCTTAGACAGAAGAGCTGCAGTAGATTTCTTCTTCTTGCTATTGTTATCCTCGTCAAGGTCTTCATCCTCATCCATATCATCTTCATCATCATTAGGGAATGCCAATAATGCACCAACACCAGGATCTAATCGTACAACTGTTGCACCTTGTACAACCCGTCCAACTTCAGGTAATTCTGTAGAGGACGGTTGGCACATATCTAACAAATGTGGCAACAATGATAAACGTACAATTTTCGTAGCCGCATCTACACATAGAATACGTGCCTTGACTTTGTGTATCTTTTCATTTCCAGACGATGCAGCAAATACATTTTTCCATTCTGTAGACCCATCACTCTGTTTGCTTGTAGGGATCCAATACCCACCTAAATGGGATAATTCAATACTACCGCGAAATACACCGCCTAAAAATGTGACACATAATCCATTGCGTGCCAATGCTTCAATGCGACATTCCACCAAGGACCCAGGTGTTAAGGATGACAGTGTAATATCATTATTGGTATTGTTGTTGTTCTTGCCATTGCTACCGCTCAGAGGTGATGCTTTCAATAATTGTTGTGATAATTTAGTCCGCGATGGGATAGCCAACGATGCAATTTTTTGTGATGCATCATACTTATCGGAGATAGTGAAATCTAAGATACGACCAGTATTCAGAACGACGGTTTCATTATTCTCTTCGTCATCTAAATCCTCATCATCATCGTCCAACACTTTATAGTTTGGTTCAATTTGTTCAAATTGTAAAAACCCTTGTTTGCCATGCCCTAAATCAACTAAACAACCATGATCTTCGACACTTTTAATTTGTCCACGGAGGCAACTCGTTTTGGAGGGTGCAATGACACCAGCATTCATATTGATGGACGATGGTAGGATAGATACTTGAATACGTCGTCGTTTGACTTGATTTTTACCCTTGCCCACAGTTTCTGTCGCAGTTTTTAGAATCACAACTGCCAACACTTGACCTACTCTCAAGGCACGTGTTAAAGGCAATGGATCATTCTACAATTATGAATTTAAAATTGTGTCATGAAAGAAAGGAGCAAGACAAGATAAGTTTGTGTAAGCTACTCATCATCCAAATGCCAAGTGTAGACTAATCATCAAGGCAAACACGCACTAATCATCAAGGCAAACACGCAAAGTAGAAAACATACCTCTTTTTTCAAAATGTATCCTGATAAAAGGTTGGGCAAGGATACCACAGCATATTCTGGTTGAAGTTCTCGTACAATACCCAACAATTTAGTACCCTTGGCTAATTTACCAAAACTTAAAGCTTCAATAGTAGCTTCTTTCTGGTGTTTCCCCGAGGAGGGTTGAACGACTCCACCACCACCCAAGGGTAACAGCGATGTTGCTTGACTTCCAGAGAACGATGAAGATGTACTTTCCTTTTTTTGTTTCTTACCCTTTTTGCGACTCGTGTGTTCCGATGCAGGTGTACCAAACAGGAAATCATTATCTTGTGGTTTCTTTTTTGATTTGGAAGACGAATCACCACCGAAATCTTGTGATGCTGAACGTTTGCGACCGCTACTTGATGATTTCTTGGTAGCAGCATCTGTCGTTGATGGAGTTGCGACAGACCGACGTCCACGAGGGAATGATGTTTCTTCGTTCAGAACCATTTTTATTTGCGGAACGTTACTTTTGCCCCACGTTAATTCGTTTCCTTCAAGACACACACAACTTTGTCGCCACTAGACAGACTGTGAGTTCTCCTTTCTTGAATCACTGCTTAGACTATAGCGTGTTCTTGCGTGTTCCTAGAAGGTGACGGTGGGTGGATTTTTGTTCTGCGGAAGAAAAAACAAGCACAGCGGAACACACAACCAAAGCAAATACCTTTTTGTAGCCAACGACGATTCCAAAAAATCAAAGTTTGTGAAGGAAATCAAGAAAGATTTTTCAGTGGTTTTGAGACATGCGTCTGACCGCCAGTCGATTGAGGACAATTCAGTTCCACATCTCGAGAATGGCTGGTTGCGCGAGAATGCTTCTTTCTCTGTTTCTTGAGGATCCCAAGGATGGGAGACGGACAGAAGTAGGACTACCTACAGAGTTTGTTTGTATTACTGTGTAATATAATATGTCGATGGAGTGTTTTTGGGCTGATGGGGAGAGGGCGGGGCAGTCCGTAGAAATAATAGCCTCGTCCTTAATATTATTTATTATTTTAATATCTGCGTCGATCTGCCACCGTTCGAATAACCCGCACTCCGATTTCAGGTTTATGGTTATATATATTTATAATATAACACCCTTTTACATATTTGTTTATATAGTTAAAATTAAATGAAGGGGATATTCTGAAAATTATAGCATATTTTTGCTAATACCTAATACATCCACAGTGGCCTCACGCCTCACATATCAAAAGTTTTGCACCTGTGTTACTCGCTTCTTTTACCCTCCATGGGATTCAAGAGTACAATTTAGCTCGCCAGTGCTCATCGTCTCTTCTTTCTTGGATAGAATTATAAGTCCACAAGAATAGCGAGAAACAACAATAACCATGGCAAGTTTAGCACAAGTGGAACATCGGAATCAAGATGCTACCGTGTATGTGGGTAATTTAGAACCCCAAGTCACTGAAGATTTGTTACTGGAGTTATTTGTGCAAGTGGGACGTGTTCAATCGGTCTTTATGCCGAAAGATAAGGTAACACAAGTTCACAATGGATACGGGTTCGTCGAATTCACCGATATATTAGATGCTGACTATGCGCAAACCGTCATGAACATGTTAAAATTATATGGACGTCCTATCCGTGTCTCGAAATCATCTCTCAACAGCAAACAAGCCGAACTTTCCAAAGATGTCGGTGCCAATTTGTTTATTGGTAACCTAGATCCGCAAGATGTCGATGAAACCATATTGTATGATACATTTTCAGCATTTGGGACGCTTATACGGCCACCCAAAATTATGAGAGATGAAGATACGAATCAATCTAGAGGATTTGGCTTTGTATCCTACGATAATTTTGAATCAAGTGATGCAGCGATCGATTGTATGAATCAACAATACTTATGCAATCGTCAAATTACTGTCCAATATGCCTTTAAAAAGGATACCTCTTCGGGTCCGACTGGGGGGAATGAAGAAAGTACAGGGCGTGCGCCAGGACAAGCCTATGAACGTCATGGATCACGTGCCGAACGGATGTTGGCATCTCAAAGACAACAAGCCAACAAGGCAGCAGGCATAACCCTGGGCGGTATTACCGGTAGTGGTATAATGGCTCAGAGATTTGCGCCCAATACAACGTTTGCATCATCTGTCACAACAACAACA
>WKLE02001703.1:0-29247 GCA_014885115.2 Asterionellopsis glacialis | reverse complement strand
GATTAAATCAATATAAGCAAGTTGAACTATACAAACATTATGCACCAAATATTCCAAAAAAATATCATGACATGCACATCCAAAGCCACCACAAGATGGCATAGATCTTGTAAGGAATGAAAAAGAAGGTAAAAAAGCTGCACAACAAGAGAAGAAAATAAAGGTCAAAGAGATGCTTGGAAAAAGGAAAATTATTACAGATACTAATAAAGATTCTAAATTAGATAGTTCATGAAATTATTATTGTTACCTTTGTGATAGAATTATATTTATACACCACTGTGATGATTCTTCTGTCATTCTGATTTTGATATAAAAATTCTCTTTTGTCAATTTCTTAAAATACTTTTTCCAAGAAAAGGGGGCAGGCCATCTTTCACCATATGGATGGTGGTTAGTACTTTGTCTGGTTTTTAGGTAATGGGTCTTAGGTGTGGTTATGTCATCTAACTGGTACTAGCTATTTCTACTACCACTACAAGAAAAATACCACTGTGATGGAAATTCAGAAATAATGTACTGTGGTAGGAGTATTTGTTGGACCTACTACAAGTGTGCTGTCATGTTTGAAAAAGCCCACCATAGCAATATGTCAAGACAAAGGATTTCTTGAAAAACAAAACAATAAACCAATATCTTACAAAAGACAATGGTATACCTTCCATTTTTGTCTTTGCAGTTGATTGTTGCTTCTGTCTATTAGAACTTGACCAGTTTTTGCCTAGTTTCTGTCATTGTCCCCTTGCTGATTTGTGTTGTTCCATGATCCACATGCCATGCTTTCATCCCAAATTACTTGAGGAATTAAAGCAAGCAAGATTTCAGAAGGAGCTGTATTACTACCAGCAGCATTAACAAAATAAGTAACTAGTGACAGGAGAACCAGCAGCAGCACCAAAATCACCAGGAATTATTGTTCAGTTTACAGAAACAGTAGCAGCAGCACCAACATCACCAGGAATTGTTGTTGAGTTTAGTACAGAACTATCAGTACCAGCAGGAGAATCAGCACTAATAGTAATAGCTTACATATAGGCTACTAAAATATATCATGCAATGGGCTGGTCCAGTAATAACATGGAATGAATTCCATAATTCCGCAGACTCATATTAGTACTGTATAGAAAATAGTGTTGTAGTGTGCAAAGTTGAGAATGACATATTAATAAAAACACCCTGGGGAATCCACAACAACCAAAGAGGAATTGAAAGAGGAAAGGAGCTTCTGTTTTAAGTATTGTTACAACAAAGTGACTATCAATCAAATCTTGAGTATTGTTTAGAGTAGAGAGAGAACACTACAGCATTGTTATTGCTTTATGGCTTTTTCATGAATTGTTTCAATTTCAGATATGGCTTCGTCACCCAACACCATGGTACTGTTCCTGATACTGTGTTGTTGTTGAGAAACATGGGTGTTGTTGTCATGATGGCGTAATTGAGAAGAAAATCCCTCAAGTGCTGACTCCATTCCCACCACACATTTTTCTTCCTCGGAGGTAACGCTAATCTCATTTGATTTGTCATGGTTGTGTCGTCGGTCGTCATCGTGTGTTGAAGCTTTGCGAGATCAAATGCTATCGAGAGAGCTTACGCTGGTATGGGTGCTATGAGCAGCTGTAGACACGCATGTCTGAATACATATTTTTTTCGCTCTTCAGACGTGCTTGTTCAGACATGTTTGGTTCTTGATAGGACCCACCCTGCAAGATTAAAAAGATCAATGGAGAAATTCCGAACAAGAAGGTTTTATGTCTGGATCTACACTCATGAGACCTGAGATTTTTTATCAGTCATCACGTCTCAAGACTCCTGAAACGCAATATTTGAGAAGTTTATACACTTCAGATCATAAAGCAATCGAGTCATATTTATTTTCGTGCCTAGATTTTACGTCGTCATATCTATTATTTCTTGGATTCACAGTATCAATGTATTGTATCCAAATGCAGTGTAGAGGTGTTGTTGTCAGAATCTGATTTTTAAAATGGATGAGATCACAAGGTTGCAGTCCCCGAAAATTATTTCTGAGCCTCACTCTATTCTAGTGACTTTTAAACAACACGCCCCTCGCACTTTCCTTCAAAGTAACACCAAGTTGCATCTTATGGAAATCGTCCAAGTTTTCTTTTGCTTCCACCCTTAACCTTATTTTTTTTCTGTTGTTGCGCCTGATCATATGCTTGTTTGGCAGCACTTTGGACGTATCCTCGCTTATCAGTGGTAACCGATTGGACATTCCCACCTTGTTTGGGTGCTGGACTACGTCGCGCTGAAGTAAAAGTTCCTCTGGGTCCTGGTCCTTTATTAACCCCCTTTGGTCGAGGTGGTGGGACTATTCGAGTACCTGAAGCAGAAGCTGCGCTTGTTGTTATAGAATCATTTGTTGCACCACTTTCTTCATTTGCGTTTGCATCATTGTTCCGAGGTTCAGGGATAGGAGTCGACACTCCTGTAGTATCAGCGGGTAGCTCCGGTGGTGGTATAGCATTGCTTCTGGGTATGTCACCAAAACGTCCAGCAGTTGCAGGTGAGCGTGGAGGTGTTGAAGATCCGATTCCACCATCTTTAGCACGTGGACCTGGAGGTGTGGAATTTGCATCTTTCGCAAGTGGACGAGGCGGTGGTAATGTACTTGTTTTGGGAACACCTATTTTGGGAACACCTGTTTTGGGAACACCTGCACTACTGGCATCTTTTGCAGCTGGACGTGGTGGTGAGGACGCTGAGGTTCTAAAGCTACTGGCATCTTTGGCTACTGGAGGCAGTGGTGTTGAAGTGCTTGCAATACCTACTGGATCTAACTGTGGTTGCGGAGGTACCTCTATTTCCGCTTCCTCGCCATTTGACCTTCCCTGTGGAACAAGTCCATAATCACCATTGAGGGCTTTATCATCAAAACCACCAAAGGGGTGAGCTTTCTCCATCGGAACGGGTGGTAAAGAGGGGGCTGCGGTTGGTGGTTGACTGATTGGACTAGAGCGAGACTGCGGAGTAAGAGTATCCTGCTGCGCTTCTTGATTTGCAAGCTGTGCAAGATGACTCTGATAGGCAGCCTTGGCCCTTGCTCTGATATCCAATACTGGTGTTGGTTGGCTAGTGGGACTTGCCGTGGGCGGGGATGCTCCCTCCTGTGAGCCAATTGAGCGAGACTGCAGAGTGAGACTACCTTGCTGTGCTCCTTCTGATGTAAGACCTGAAAGAAGACTATTGTAGACAGCTTCAGCCTTTGCTCTTATACTCGACATTGGCAAATTACCCGTTTTGATGGGTTCATCATGATCAATCATATCCAATACTTTATCAGCAACATCATCTGCATCGGATTCATTTTCTGATTCAATTTCTGGAACGTCAAAAGTTGTATATGATGAGTTAGGTCCCTCTCCATTATCAGCACTTGGTGCTGCACGATTGGTGTATATAGCTTCATCTGACATATTCATATTTGCTTCTTCACCAAACGGATTCTCCGCCGATCTCGCACTGTACCCTACAATCTCTGGGTCATACTTTTCAGTTACAACCAAAAGCAAGCGAGAATAAAAGATAACAAAGGAAAGCAATGAACAATAAACTAAGTCCAACGAGTACTGGCACAATTCTCTGCGCCGATATCAAGGTCCGTGCCAAGACTTACTTCATCGTTTTCTGCCTCTTGAAGCTGTCTCCAACTGAAACGTCTACCTCGCTCCGCATAAACAGAGGTTCCCGCAGCAAGAGCTGCGACAACCAAAGCCAGTCGAGTTTGACTCAAGGTTATCTTCATCTTTAAGTTCACTCCAGTTGCCAAAAAATTCTTCTTTTTTGTAATGGGCTTAGTGACAGTGGTGTTGATAGCCGTTCAAGTGTATGATTAAGGTATGCAGAATGATGTGAATGGAGGAAAGGAAGGAGTTGTCATAATAACTGGCGAAGGGTCCGTTGAGGGCAATGGACGGAGATCGAAACACAACGTTTCCGGCAACACTTAGTATGGGAATTGTGTATCTTTGTATCAATGGTACGTATTCAGTATATTTTCTACGATGGGACGTCTGAGGTAAAAAAACCTGTCCAAAAATTCAATTTGTATGGTTACTTTACGTACATTCAAAGCGTTGATACGACAAACAAGCTCAACGGATGCATCAGCGACTCAAAGCCAAATAATAATATGAGATGTTCTACACAGTATATAGAAGTCTTAAAATCTGAATAAATCAATGAAAATGTTTGAAACTTTGACAACCTGGTACTGTTACTGTAGAAAAAATATTATAATTATTTTATCTTTCATATTATGTAATATTCTTTTCCCTTTTCAAATTATGCACCTTTCACCCTTGTGCGAATTTGTTGTGGGTGTTGCTGCTGTACATCTTTAATCCGTCGACTACCTTTCGGTGCTTTATATCTTTTTCTTCTACCGGAGGACTCTGCACGGCTGCCTTCATCAGAGGCGATGTCATTAAATCCTCTCCTTTTTCCAGACTTTCCTACTGGTGTCGGACTTGGTGTCGGACTTGATGTGCCCGTTTCTTCGCCTTCTGCTTCCCCTGATCTTGGTTGAAGATTAACCCATCTTATAATGGTTGGTGCTTCTGATAATGATTCTTCATCTCCAACATCTGATGTTCCTTCATCTTCCAATCCATCAGAAGCTCGAGGTTCAATATCGATCCCTTCGGAATCAGTATGTTGAACAGTAAGTGGATTTTGAATCTCACCCTTAGTAAATTCTTCATGCACTATCTCAGATACAGTTTCATGTACTACGACAGCAAGTGGATTTTGGATCTCATCCTTAGTAAATTCTTCATGCACTATCTCAGATACAGTTTCATGTACTTCGATCGGAAAGGGGGTGGGTGATGCCGTTGGCACCTCTGTTGGAGAGAAAGTGGGCGACACCGTTGGTGCCTCTGTAGGGGAGAAAGTGGGCGACACCGTTGGTGCCTCTGTAGGTGAGAAAGTGGGCGACACCGTTGGTGCCTCTGTAGGAGAGAAAGTGGGAGATACCGTTGGCGCATCTGTAGGAGAGATAGTGGGAGATACCGTTGGCGCCTCTGTAGGAGAGATAGTGGGAGATACCGTTGGCGCCTCTGTTTGAGAGGGAGCTTCGTCATAAGGTTCGTCATAAGGTTCATCATATGCTTCGTCATATGCTTCGTTATACACTGGATCATCAAATGCACCATCACCATTTACTAATTTCTTTGTCAGGTCCATTAGAGTAGGAATAGGAATATTTGAAAATTGTTGCAGATTACGTGCACTATCATTGGTTTCAGTATACTTTGGTTTAGATGAAAAGTTTCCCTTGACGCGTCGGTTTTCCCGGGTCCTTCTTTTTCGCCAGTTGCCCTTTGGACGGCCACCTTTTCGAGTTGATTGACCGTTGTCGCGGTCTTGCGCTTCACTACCTCGCTTACCTCGACCAGATTCACCCTTGTCCAATGGTGCACTACTGCCTCTCTGCATGGTCTCAGATCGTGGCTCAATGACTACCGATCCGTCACCCTCTTCGTCCGCATATGGAGTGCGGGCGGTACGTTTCTTGGGCACTCCACCTCGACCACCACTCTGGTTATCGAATTCAGGGAGTGGGCCGCTGTATCCCTTAGGAATTGGATGTGGACCAACCCCTTTTCGTCCTGGATCGCCATGAAGTACAATATTTTCATCTTGAATAGTTCGGGCTTCAATGTCAAGTCCACTCGAAGGAGATAATGATGGTTCACCTGTAGGGCTTACTGTGGGAATACTTGTAGGGGTTGCTGTGGGAAAACGTGTAGGACTAACCGTATCCTCTCCTTCTTCCATCAAGGGATTATCGTGCACTTCTTGTCCGAATTTCTCCTCCAACATATTTAAAACGATGTTTGGTTTTGCAATGTTAGATTGTTTGTTTTGGAGTCCCCTTTGTTGACGTGTGCGACGAGTACGCTTGGTACCTTTACTTTTTCCACCACCACCACCACCACCACCTTTCTTGTTGGTACCTGTATTATGTGTACCTGGTTCCATGGCATGTAAAGCAACATCACGAGGGGGATGAATTACTTCATTTCTTGTATTGTACCTATTTGATGTAGAACCTCTCGAGGCCCGTGCACCGATATTACTAATGTGAGGAGTTGCATCCTTTTCCACTTTTGCTGACTTTCCTTTTGGTTCTTGATTTTTTTCGCTGCTGGACTTCATTTGTGCTTGTTGTGGTTCAGGTGGTACGTCTGATTCATCTCCTTCCGGGATGTATCCAGTTGAAGAAGAACGTTCTTCAATTTCATCATGGTAAAGTAAATCTGGTTCACTTCCCTCAGGAATGTATGCACTAGAATGTTCTTCAATTTCACTAAATGGAAGTTCACTTGGAGATGGACTAGTAGGTCCAGCTTCTGCTTCTGATGATTCCATCATCATCACATCTACTTTTGGATGATGCTGTAACTCTTGTGCGATTGTCCGAATTTCTGCATCTAACGTTTCAAAGGATATGGGTGCAATTTTAGCTTCTTGGACTACATTATGTAATGCTTGAGGTTGTTCATTCTATTTTTTTTGAAGGGTTGGGTATTGTCAAAGGAAAAAGAAGAGAGAGAGAGAGAAAAAAGAAGAAGAACAAGAGAGAAAACGAATATCTTTTTGTTGTGAGTATCTTTTTGAATACCAAGGTTACGTCTATTGTGGAGAGAGTGGACTCTTTCAAAACTAAAAAAAAACAAGCAGCGCACGGATTCGTGTCATTTTTCAAAAATTACCAACCAACCAAATGCGAACCAAAAACAAAACAAAACAAAACAAAACAAAAACAAAACAAAACAATATACCTAGAGACCAAAATGAATACATACCAATTGAAGCTTTCGGGACGGTTTCCTCCTCCTCCTGTTATTATTGTTGCTAGTGTTACTACTGCTAGAAGGGAAATGATGTCCTCGAGTTCCTTCTCCATGAACTGTAGATATAACAACCAGTGTTGCTGTACCAAGAACAAGAAAGAACTTGCAATAGGAAGTCTTCATCGTGAGTATTGTCCTTATTGTTGTTTTTGTCGTCCTTGTGTTGTTTTTCGGTTCTTGTTGGATTAGAATCGTCAATGGTCAAACGTCAATGATGGTCTTTGTGTTGTTCCATGTACGTTACACTGTTGTCTGATCCACAAGACACTCTAAAACAGTAGGAAGATAGTCGTCTACGCAATTGTATTTGTTGATTCTGTAGGCTTTTGCACTTTCTGAAGAAATCTTATATTGACTTTTATTAGGAACGTTGATGGTTGAACATGAACAGTGCACACCACGACTGGAGTCGATCACCAAAAAAAGATAAGGCAAATCCTAAAGACTACTTCTACATGATACACATCATTACGAGATTCTTCTTGGTCTGACCAAAAAATGTGGAGAATCGATGCGTTGAGATGAGAATGCGAGAAAGTTGGATCAACCTTTGAAATTGTATGTACTCTAAAAGTAGAGTATAACGTTGATTAGATGATTTTTAGGACGAAGCGTTGACTATTATATTCAATCCTTCAGTATTGAAGATTTTATAATTCTAAAATTTGGGAGGGGCGAGCTTGCTGGAGCAAAAACTATCTGCTCCCGTTTGTCCATTCTTCTTCCGTTTGTGTTGCGTGCACTCTCTCCCAGTCGTCCGCACATTCGTGAACGAACGCAACTGATTTAAATCTGTCTGTTCCAAGATAAGATCAATTTTTTGTCCAATGGGTCATACCTTATACTGGCAACTTGTAGCGAGCAGTTGGAATGTTTAAGTAAGGGGCAATGGATTATTCTCTGCGAAACAACTTATTATCACCAAACATACCTATATCAATATAATATACCAGTAGCTGTACGTACGTGGTAATTATTATTGACATGGTACTGTAGTGCTGAAGGTCATTTCCAATATTATATACAACAATATTATACTTAAAAGGAAAAAACTCCTTTTTTGTCGTTAAATAACTTTCGGAGTTTCCCTGCTTGCATGTAATTATACAATGAGTTTTTTATGGGATGCCTGCATTATGTCCATATTGCGGTGTTCTCTGTACCTGGTACCAGGTAGATCAAATTAACATAGTTTTTCCGTACATGGCTTGAGTACCCTATTGGATCTGGCGTGGTCGTAGGAGTGAATTTGTACTTTTTCAAACCGCCAGTTGATGTAGGTACAGGTATTATAGCTGTTTTGACATGCGGAGGTGTTCGTAGAGCAATAAAAAAATTATGGGTGTCAGAATGATCACGGCATCCTGCCTGCACGCACAGATAGAACCACTCTAGCTACCTATAGTACCAGGGACTTGGTACAGATACTACAAGTTCACGGAATTCAGTTAGTATCTCATTACTTACTACCGTGTACCTGTATTGTTTCTCTCTCTAACAAAAAAGCAAACAGTAAAGAGTCACTGGCTTTTTATTGTCGACATCTCTCAATCAAGATTAACCACGGCTTCAAGAAGACCTTGTTGTGGGAGGTATTACAACGAAAACCATTCTCCATCAAGGAACATTTTCATTGCATATTTTACAGAAAGTATAAAAACGGGTTTACCTCTCCAAGGAAGGAAGGTAGGTTGTATCCTTTCTGATATTTTTCTCATTATCAAAAAGCCTTGCCAATTTTTGTAAACCAAAATCCTAATGACCGTGACAACCACAACCATGTCCAACGAAAATATTAGAATATGGCAACGAGTGGATGACAATGATCATCAAACAAAGGAATCGTCCGAAGACTCCATGTTGAATCAATTTGATTCGAGTTCATCTTCTACAAAATCTTCGTCTTCGTCGTCGTCCTCCTCCTGTTTATCCTCCTCGTCGGAAACACTCGATAAACAACAGCAGCAGCAGCAGCAGCAACAACAGCAACTGTCATGGAAAGAACGAAGAGACATTTTAAAACAAAAACGTGACAGCATCGTGACAAACAGTCAAAAAATTATGATAACTACACGTAGTAATGAAACAAGCAACAATCATGATACGACTACGACTACTAAAAAAGATTTACATTTAGTTGTTATTGGTCATTTAGGATCAGGTAAATCTACAACAGTCGGTGGTTTAATATGTAAAAGTGGTGGACGTGACAAAGTAGCAATTGAACATCTTGCCAAGGAAGATGATGACGACGATGACGATGATTATGACAATGATCTTCCCAGTCGAACAACATCGAAGTATTGTTGGATTTTAGAACGTTTAAAATTACGACAACAAGAACAACTTTCCAAAGTATCTGTACAAGAACAATTACAAGAACCCTTGCAGTATCAAACATATTTAGGATATCATCCTATTGAAACACCCAAATACAAAGTTCTACTAATGGATGCACCAGGTGATAAGGAATGTTTACAAAATATGGTTGTAAGTCCTATATGTGCAGACGCAGTCTTACTAGTGGTGGATGCATCGTATGGTGGATTTGAAACTGGATTTGGCAAACATGGACAAACAACACAACATGCCTTATTGATTAGTGTACTGGGGATTAAACAAATTATTGTCGCCGTCAATAAAATGGATGATATCACTGTCAATTTTGCTCAAGATCGGTATGATGAAATTAAACATGATTTAGTGGTATATCTGGATCAGTTGGGATGTCGTATTGAAAATCATACACCCTTTATTCCCATATCCTCCAGGACGGGAGACAACATTATGCATTCATCTACGAAAATGAAATGGTATCATGGTCCATGTTTACATCATGCATTAGATTCCTTAAAGGCACCAGCGAATCAAAATCGAGGAGGAGGAAGAGGAAGAGACCCAATTCCTCTCCATCAAACACCATTACCCTTACCAATATCAACACTTGGAGCTTCTCATCAGTATCGGCAACATCATGACTTTATGGTTGATGATCCAATATCATTACCAGAAACTGGAAAACGTACAACATTTGCAACTGTACCAACAACATCCTCCACAACAAGCAGTAGTAGTATAAGTACAAGACGTCAAGAGTTACTTTCGAAACGAAAAAGACTAAATAGTACTAGTACTCGTAGTAGTACTACGGAAGGATTTAAATTGAAACAACATTTATCCATTGCATTTGTGGGACATTCCAATGTAGGGAAAACAACAGCATTGACCAAACTAATGTCTATCCAAAATGGTGGTGGCATGGATAGTACACCAACACCAACAACTCCACCTTTATCACCATTGTCTCCACGACCATCAACGTCATCAGCATTATCACCATCGCAAAAAGAAAAGTACAAGTATAACGACAGCGACTATGAATCATACGATACTTCAAAAATATTAGATTTGGTGAATGATGGAAGTTCAAGTGACAAGGAAGATGGTACTGACGACTGTGTTAGAGGAGACAACAGTAGCGAAATGCTTAGACGTTTATCCATGTCATCATCGGCATCCTCCTCCTGTGCTACACCCATCCCACCAACTATGGATTTGATTCGATACAAAATGAAAACAAGACAATATCGATTAACAATTATGGATACACCTGGATCAACTGAAAATATTAACAATATGATTGTAGGTGTAGCAAATTCCGATGCTGCTGTTTTAGTGGTGGATGCCACAGAATACCTACCATTGCATCATCCACATCCTTCTCCACAACAGCAGGTACAAGTGGAAGACGAAGAAGACAACGACAACAACAGTGATAATGGACAAGAATATAATAATCATAATGATGACGATGACGATGATACCATTATTCGCAACAACAACACCGGCGATAGTGATGTCAACAGTGATAGCAATAACAGTGAGGATGAAGCTGAAGCGAGTGCACGTCAATCCTTGTCTGATTTCTCACAATCTCCATCGAATCAACAGACACGTGAACTTGCTTTATTAACATCCGTATTTGGTGTACGACAAGTCATTGTAGTTGTAAATAAGATGGACGAAATTGACTATGACGAAGAGATATATGAAAAGGTTGAACACAACATAGGTTTGTATTTGGAGGAATTGGGATATACACTATCAAATATAAAGTTTATACCTACGTCATCACATGTGGGGGATAATATATTGGAATTTACAACAAACATGAAATGGTACATGGGTCCTACCCTGTTTGAAGCACTTGATCAATTGTCACCTCCTCAGCGTGTACCACGTAAGTCTTTGCAGGATTTACGTGTGTCACTTTTAGACTTTGCTGAACGCAAGGGTGTGGGCACAGTTGTTGTGGGGAAAGTTGTGTGTGGTACCTTACGAAATGGGGTGGTTGTGAAGTTTCCTGAAGATCCACCTAAAATCTTTGGACAAGAAGCTATGGTAACTTTGGAGGCGGGACTAGAGGAAGCATCGGCAGGGGAAAATGTTGCCTTTTTGGTACAACCACGTATTGCTATCCCATCCTCATCACTTGAACGTGGGCAAATATTGTCTGACCCCACACAATCAAGACCAGCAAGGAATGCGTTGAGTTTTCATGCGCAAGTTATGGTTTTGAATTACGAAGATAATCAAATGACAGTCGGTCAAGTACTAACACTGCATTGCCATTCTGCCAGTGTGAACTGTGCGGTAAAATGGATTCGTCTAGGTGAAAATGATCCAGAAGAAAGAAGAACACGAAGAGCGCGAGACCCCAACCGTCCGATAACTGTTACGGGTGGCAATGCTTGTGAAACCTTGTTACAGCCGCTGGAAGGCATATGTTTGGAAACATACTCAGATTGTACCAAAATGGGACGGTTCGTATTAAGGGATAATGATCGAACTGTAGCTGTGGGTGTAGTGGCTCAAGTCAATTGTAAGGCCTTGACCAATAAACATTCTCCATCCAACAAATATGGTACAGCAGGGGCAACAGCAACAGACTCAACCATGACACTATCTGATGAAATGAATCATTTAATGCGTATTGAAGAAGAAACAGATATTTCATCGTCATCGACAAAATTAGCTCGACGTCACATGCAAAGTCCTAAAGGCATCATGGATCAAATAACACAATCTCAGTCAACCTCTTCAAAATTTCGTTTAAAGAAGCAGCAACAGCCGAAACAACAACAACAACAAGCTTATTTCCAACTTTCAAGGAAAACTCCTTCATCATCTTCTGATCCATTGCCTGCTACTAGCACAAGTCGACGAAAACTGACATTGCACCAACTTGAACAGAAAACGTCGTTGAGAAACATGATGTGTGACGATAGTTTATCAACACTCCCCACGGAAGAGTCCTCTACAGCAGAAGCAGTCGGGTCAACAGGATCTGGTAGCTCTTCATCGTTTGCGAAACGGACTAAGAAAAAAATTGGATCACGCTTGAAGAAGGGACTTAGTTTTCGAAAGAAAAACAAAAACAAAAAAAGAGGCGATAGTTTTGATGGATGCGATGAATCCGTGTCGTCTGCAGGGAGTGCTTTGAGCCATGGGAGTAGTAACTTTTCGATCTCTTAATACTGCTAAGAATAAAGGGTAGATATATATCTATGTTATAGGAATGATTGAATTAGTTATTATATACACAGGCACAAATTAACTTTCTACATGATTTCTAATTTTTATGCATACATATCTTCGTCGTCGTCGTCTCCATGGTCACCTTCGTCCTCCATAGAGGCAACATTATTATTAGGGTTATTGTTTTGGGATAATGGTGTCACTGGAGATAACCATGGATTTGTTGCCATTGCATTAGCAAGCAAGGTAATCGCAGCAGCAGCAGAAGCTTCGTCGTTTACATCATTTCTGTTGGTGTTGGCAGTTCCAGATGATGATGAGGATGGTGATGTAGCAATTCTACGACTGGAAGGTTTGGTGTCCATATCAACGTCATCTCTTGCCTTCGTCTTCTTTTTGGTATCAGGTATTTCATCATCGTGTAGGCATTCGCGAACAAATGTGGGGTCTAATTGTTGTAGGACTTTCACATCTTCAGCAAGTGCAGGTAGTGGATGGTACAACATGCTCAATGACTTTTTATCGCTTCCTGTTTCCTCCTCAGACGCAAAGGCAACCATCAACTCTTGATAAGCCTTTTGAAATCTCGGATAGGATGGTGTATTCTTTGCTTCCAACATCCACCGTCGTGCTTGAACCACGATCCGTCTCCGACAAAGAGAAAAATGACGTTTTGTTACTTCTTCGAATCCCTTTGGTGGTGACCGCAATTGATCCAGGATGGCATATCGCAGAGTCGCTAGTCGTAACGTACTATTGTAACGTTGTGATCCTTCCCTTCCTGCTTGTGTTCCAGCTCTGGATTCATACCCAGGTTCATTGTAATAGGGTTCTGTAACTAAAAGTTGAGTTTGAATAGACAGCAATACTTGTGCCAAAGATGATATACATGGATTCCATTTTTGTGATTCATCAGATGCATGCCATGTTCCTAAAAGTGATAAGCAAACTTTCCCATCTTGATACAAATTTGGATTGAATCGTGTTTGGCCACCTCCAGTGGTCATGAATTGCACGAGAGGAGGTATATGAGGGAATCCATGGGGGAAGAATACATCAAATAGAAAGATTCCTTGAGCATAGGGTGAATCAACTGGACCTGTGATGACGGCCCGGCATAAATCCATCCTACCTTCATCGTAACAAATAAAATTTGAAGATTGAGGATGTGGCACGGGTAATGTACGATGACATCGTTTGGCTTCCTTTACCAAAATTTTGCCTGAAGCTTGGACGCTTCGACTATGAGCTGTTTTGGCAAAATAATGAGCTTCCAATTCATCTGAAGAGATGACCCATTCTTTGAGAGCAGATGTATATTCTGTATCGTTTGAGAGAACTTGATCTTGAAGCACTAGTTTCTGCAGCCTAGACGCGTCCTCATTACTGATTCGAAGACCAGGTCCTTGCATTCGAAGTTCCGCTTCTTCAAGATCATTAAGGAATGTTTCAATGAGAGCTGCGTTTGCAATCTGTTCAATTTCATTTGGATCTAACGGATCAGTCTTTGCAGTGCGCAGCCTAGATTGATACTGAGGATTCTTATCTACTTTGTATACCTTCCGCCAAGTCGCAGGGTCCGTGTAACCATCTTGCTCAAAAATCGTTTCATTAGACATATGTTGTCGCCTTGATATAAGTCGACGAAAGACATTTCTATAATGCATTGAGTCACTATCATCCTTTTGGACTATTGCTTTTGCAAATGGTGAGATATCAGTTGTGTTGCCTTTCGATGACATTGCGGCGTAATGCCATCGAGAAGCCAGTGCCAAAAGCTGATGTGCCAGGGCTCCAACATCGAGACCATACTCAAGGTATGCCCTTGCTCTAGCACTAAGTAGCGCGTCGCATTCTCTTTGCCTCTCGGCAACGGTCATATTTGGCTCTTTACCTGCCAACACTAAGGTTGGAGTGTTCGACTGACGAAAGTCTAGATCTGGATGAGTTCCTCCGTCTGGTGACGTCAATAATTGCATAAAGTGGACAATCATAGTAGCCAAGTTCGTGGGTGCAGAAACAATGGATGAAGCACCCTGTCCTCCTCCTCCGAGAATTGCAGCAATATCTGGCTCTTTCGAGAGGGCAGACAACAGCAATAGCATCCGTCTTCCCATCAACAAAGCAGAAGCAGACCCTTGTGATTGACTGTCGTAGAAACGCTTGTCGTCTGAGCTCAATCTACCTCGCCGGACATAACCCGACACATCCTTCAAACGGTTGGCAATAGCATCATCTACAAGATATCCAATGGCATGTCCAACCGAAGATGCAAAGGCATCGATTGTAGCAGGGTCGGTTTCTGCAAGCTTTATAACAGATGCTTTGCATTCCCCAGAGGGATGGTACCAAAGACGAAGTAAAAGTTCAGCAATCTCGTGCTAGAAGAGTGTAAGAGAATATATCAAGTGAGTTATTGTGTCTTTTTGATACCAACCTCAGTTATAGCAAATGCACGAAATCATACAATTGTTTTACCTTTACTTGGAACTTGTCAAAATGTGCCTCCTTGTCAACATCCAAACCTTCGATAACATCAACAGCACAAAAGCTCTCCAAAAGTGTTGGGCATAAATGCTTACAAACCAGTTGATTCGTAAATACACTTACACCCAAATCATTCTGATCGAAGGAAAGGTATAGGTCCAGTTGGTTCCTGTCATTTATTTGTTGATCAGAATCATCTTCCTCGATCGCACCATCGGTCGATCCAAATTGTTTTCGATAGCGTCTAGAATTGTGAATATTCTTCTTGCGTACAGCCCTCCGGACTCCGGCATTGACAAACGCAGAAGCAATACGAATAAGTTCAGTTACAACGACCGGTGATAATAAAGATCTTTTGCTTCCCTTGCCGCTCCCATTGTTGCCGTTGCCAAAGTGTAAAAGTTCTGTAGCATACTGCACGGCCTGTTCAGCTTGGTATGATTTAAGCATATGCGGTACGTGATTTGCGACATGAGCAAGCCAACCAGAGGGCAATTTACACATCCATTCAGGTATCATTGCAAGATCGTCCATACGACTCTTGTTGTCATTGCGCACAATTTCAACTAACCATCGTAATTGCAACAAAGAAAAGTTGGTAATATTCATGACAAAGTCGGGCTCCTCTAGAAAACATTTCCACCCCAACCAAGCGGCTTATTCAAATAATTACAAAGTGAAAAAATGAGAAGAAGCCTAAAAGAACAACAGGATGTACAAGATAGGAAAAAAAAGATAGCCAAAGATATGCTAAGAGACGTACCGACAATAGGTTCAGTGTGTTTCAAGTTTTCAGGAGTGGCTGTACTGGAAGATTTGGCCAAACCTTCCAACGTAGTGAGTAATCGATTATGAACCTTCATAAATTCATGCTCAGTACGAAGAGCAGGGAAGACTGATACTCGGAGCAAGGCTGATAAGAGGAAAAACAACTCAGTTGTGCCAGTGTGACTGTTTTGGTTGACCTCTGTGGTAGTGGCTAGCGGTGATTTGGGTGGTGTTCTGAAACGATTTGATATGAGAAGCCGACTTTCCTCCTCTGCAATATCGATTCTATCTTGTCGGAGTAGGTACGTCACATCAAAAATACACGCTGCTGCTGCTGATGATGCTCCTCCTAGTTTTCCATCCGTATTCTGCTTTTCGAACCGTTCTATGAGAGATGATCCACAAAAACTTGTTAATGCTGAAGCCAATCCAAGTAACAATCCACGTGATGATGAAATAGCTAGTATTCCCCCATCAGATGACAATAAATCTCCTTGGAGCATAGTAGCAAGGGCGTCGTTTGCCTTGATAGCATTTGATATCCAGCAAAACGTGTCTTTCTTGTGTCCAACTGTACTTGACTTTCGCAATACATTCTCTGCAACTGACCGTGCTGTCCGCATTATTCCTTTTGCTTCCTCCATAACTTGAAAAAGTTCCACATTGTTACCGCCACCATGATTTCTGAAAACACACAGTGGGTATCCGTCAATTTGTTGAAGGCGTTTCAAAAACAAAAGGGCACTTTTTCTTGGATGCTGTGCATTTCTAGACACTCCTTCTACTCCAGCTTCAGGAACAGTATATGCTGCAAATGTTAAAATTGGTTTCAACCATGTCATCTTTTCTAAGTCTAATCCCGAAAGTTGATTTTGATGGGTATTTTGGGCAATACCACCTCGCCACTCTTCTTTGATTAGGTTTGACAAGGCAGAGCATACTTCTGGTGACAAATTCAATACATTGGATAAGGCTGTAGTCCGAAAATGAATTGCAGATGACAGTGTCATTACTACTCCAGTTTTGTTGTTCTTGTTCGAGGAAGAACAATCTTCAATTGTACCACAATTTGCTAATCGATCCAAGACATATTCCAATAGAATAGATGGTAAATCACCATGTTTTTGTTTTTCTTCTTGATCTTGCAATATAGTTTCATTGCGGTGTTTGTTTCCACCAGGATTGTTCTTCTGTTGGTTTATTATTTCCATATACACATGAAACAATTCTCGTAAGAACGATTTAGTAACAATGGTTGTAGGTTCTTCCAAAAAATTTAATAAACAATCAAGAGGACCATAACGAGAGAAAGTGTCGTCCTGGTACGGTTCTTCATTATCTTGATTAGCAGCATAATCATTTGTAAACAAGTCATCATCATCATCATCATCGTCGTCGTCGTCCTCGTTGTTTTCATATAAGTGTAATTTTTTATTTTGTACATACTGTACCACAAAAGGTTGTAACCATAAGGTTGTACGTTTCACTAAAAAGTTAGAAAAGAGTTGTACCATATTCATAATTGGATGATCCTGTATTTTGTTGAAAGCCGTGGAAGTGGTTGGACTTAGGAAGGGTGCACCACCGTGACGTATAAAATGAATACATTTCGAATGCCATGCAATCATACGTCGAAGTACAATGGATGCAAGTTGTTGTTGTTGTTGTTGTTGTTGTTGTTGTTGTTGTTGTTGTGATGATGATGATGATTTTGTGGGATGTTGAAGTTTGATTTGGTCGACTAATGTAGGCATACATTTCAAAACTTTGGATTCATCATTTAATACATCTTTCCAAATACTACAAAATCTATTCCAATCATGGTCATCATTATGGTGTTTTTCTTCAATCAATGATATTTCCTCCTCCTCCTCCTCCTTCTTTGGAGTAGAAAGTGGTAATGTTACAACTATATCAATATCGCGTTTGCTTTTCTGATGATAACGAGGAGATTTGATTGAAGTCTTATTCTTGTCTTCCACACGACTCTGTTGTTGTTGTTGTTGTTGTTGTTGTTGTTGTTGTTGTTGTTGTTGCTGCTGTTGAACAGTAACATTACAGTCTGTAATGATACTTAGAGTTCGACCTAGCATTTCAAATCGTGTAATAGAAGTAGTTTTGGTTGTCTTGGCGGTTTTCTTTTTCTTTTTGTTCGTAGCGGATAATGATGACAACACCTTTTCTTTTCCTTTTCCTTTTCTAGTCTCCAAAAGATCATCACCACCATCATCGTCAGACGACTCCTTTTTAGTCTGTCCGGTATCATTTTTACTCTTTTGCATCAAAGGAGAAGAAGCATTCCTTTGTTCTTGTTTGATCAGTAATAATGAGGATTGTTGTTGTGGTATGGAATTTTTCGTTCTCTTCTTTTCTTTTTTGTTGTTCGTAGACGAGGACATGGATGGTGCATCGATCGATATTTCTGCTGCTGCTGCTACTGCTATTGGTGGTGTTGCTTTTGCAATTATTGGTGGCGCTTCTTTAGTTTCATTCGTATTTTCTTGAGGAACTTCTTCATGATGAATATTTGTTTCTACCGCTGGAGGACTTTTGTTCGTTTGTTGCTTTTCATGACTGTTGGTTTCATTCGTCAAACGTAAGGATGCAGCTAACGCAAGTTGTTCACGTTGACGACGTTTCTCTTCTTCTGACAAGACTGGTATTATGGATTGCTTATTCTTTTTATATTGATTCCAAACAACATACAAAAAACCTACCAAAGCTAACACAATGTACAAAAGAACAGACGATGCCACTTGATTTGGTAACTGTTGCGGTTGTTGCCCATGGTTGAATTGTGGAAAAGCATTGTGTACCATTATGTTATGTTAGTAGTAGCTTTGTTTGGTTGATTGATACACTCACCGTGTACTGGAAAGGCGAGACACGCGTTGGAAAGATCTCAGATCGTTTGAGCCGCAAGATAGAACACAAGGATTATAATAAATAGTTATATATAATTTCTATTTGATTTTGTTGGAAATAGGTCCTGAAGTAAAAAACCTACGGTATATCTTCTTGGATGAAATTATCGTTTTTGAACTAAAGTTCCTGTCTGTAGGACACATACTTGATCTTAGCCTTATTCCTATCCCAACAATAAGCTGCATGCTTCCATAATATTATTATTATATTCATGTGGTTAAAAATCCTAAAAGAAACAACCTTCTCCTATAACTCTAATGCATTTTTCTCAGATCATGGATATTGGAAAATAGGAACCAACAAAAGGATATATTTCATAATTATATACATTGGCAATACCTAAAAGATAATACAGGAAATTTTTCACAGGGTCTATTATTATAATACTCCTATTATTTATTGTTTTTGCCCTTTTTTTTTCAAAATGTATCTCTGTCTTGCGGCTTTGCCGTCATAATTTTTTTTTTCAGGGGACGATTCATAAAGGTGGATGGTTGTAGTAAGTTATTTTTTTTTCAGTATAAAAAAAAAGTTGATTGGTGCATCAATTGAATTGTACAAGTGGAACACCATAAACGCCTCCCAAGTCGAATGGGATTTTACATTACTCCGGGGATAAGTGTAGTTGTGGACGAAGGGACCCAATTACACTCTACAGTACATGATTTCTCTAAATACCGGTAGACCAAGAGATGGTGACGCAAGAGCTTGGGTACACAAAATTTGTTCATAAACAATTAACAGCTATGGATGAGAAAAAGGACGAATACTTTCTTGTCGGAAGTGATTTGTGATGAAACTAGATTTTTAAAATAGAAAATATTGTAAATACTATGATTATACTTCAGACAAGATTCCGACATAAAAGCCGTGGCGGCCGGCATTCTTTCCGTCCCTCGTGCAGATATTTCTCGTGTAAGAATTCCACTGACAAGCTACCTTACCGGTTGGACCACAGTCCCTCGGGAAACCAACACCACCATCATTATAGTTGCAAGTCGTCCACGGGTTAATTCCTTTATCAGCATCTGCCCTGGAAGAGTAAAGTTCAAAGTCTACGTTGAGTTGATTCTTAGGGGCACTCCTCCAGTTGTTCATAAATAGGTCCAAAAAGTTCAACTCCGTTGCTGGTGGTAATTCTGTGAGTCGCTTGTAATAAATGTCCTTGTGACTTTCTTTACAACTATCGCAAATGCGACGGATCAAGAAGGGTGGAGAACTAAGCATTGCACGAAATTCCGCGTCTGTCACTGCCTCCATACCAAACCCATCACCTTTACCTGCTACCTGTGTCCACTCGATTGTTTGTGACGGAGCTGGAGTCATTGTAGGGACTTGGCTTGGCCACATGTAAGACGAGATACTGTATTCTTCAAAAGTTACTTCAGGCACTCTATCATCTCTCTTGCCATAGTGAAATAGTCCAGCATAGAATTCTTGTTCATCGTTTTCGATGTCAAGTGTCATAGTGTGAATAAGGTTCCAGTTTACTCCATCGGTCGATTTGTAGGATTCGTATGTGTTGAATTTCTTGAGAAGTCGCAACCAAGAGGAAGCTAGTTCCCCTTTATCTTCGGCATGACTTGCAACGTTTGCACCATTGGAGCTTCGTCTTTGCACTCGGACACCTTGGTCTCCAGTCTTCATTACACCGTAGTACTTTGAGTCCTCATCCAAGTTATTGCGAATCATGAGTCCAGACTTGGTGTGTAAGTTGGAGTACTCCAAGTTTGCCACGTTGACAATCAGTTCAACATCACCAGTGAATTTTGTCGCAAGGAAATTCATATCATCTCTTTGTCTCCAGTGCTTGGTACCCGAATGAGTCATGTAAATTACATTTTTATCGGGATTCAAGTATGTAGCACTATGGCGAGGATTATAACCTATCATAACAGATTCAGTCTCTAGAAGAGCAAATTTTTCAGACCTTTCAACATAAAAGGCAACATCTCTTTTTCCGCCTCCAGGATAATCGAAAAATCTAGTATCCTGGTTCTGGATACGACCATACGCAGAGCAGTCTCCAGGGAAGCCTTGGTCATACCTATAACCCCCAGCAGCCTCACAATCCCAAGGATTTTTTTCATTTACTGCGTCCTCGTATGTAGAATAGAGATCAAAATCAACTCTCCAAACATTATTTTCATCTGTACTTCGGCGATTCTTGATTTGGTGGAATAGATTGTATCCTTCGGGGATGGGAGTCTTGCGCTTGTAGTATATATCTTGCAGCTGTGGTACACAACGGGCACAAACACGACGTAAGATCTTATTGGGACTATTTTCTAGTAGTGCATTGACAGCTTGTGAACCATACGTAGCCCATTTATTATTGCCAGTATAGTCCATTCCCTCTCTTCCAGCAACAATAGTCCAAGCTGAGGCGTCATGGACGTATCCAACAGAAAGGCCTTTTTCTTCATGCATCATTTTGTCAACAACCTTCTTGCAATTATTAGGGTTATCTCCAACCAAAACTTTGCTAAGGGCGGCAAGCTTGTCGGCTCCAACCTTGCCGTCGATGAAAAGCCGGTTCATATATGACCAAAGATCGTTGTTTTGCTGCTGATGATTTCGATTTCTTCCTTGACAGGCATTAAACTTGATTTTGATGTCAGTGAGCTCGGCAGAAAAGACCTTGCTGTAGGAGAACTTGAACCTTTCCTCAATATCAATTTGAGTACAGTCACTACGAGAAACAATGGGCATTTGGTCCGTGCAGGCGCACATGGGTGCACCGGGAATGTTCTTGACGTATCCACGTTGATGTAAATGATCGTACATGGAAATGTAAAACAGATTGTTACCCTTGTACACAGCAGATTTATCGTTAGGATTTTCTGCCCAGGCAAGTCCATGGCAATGAACTTGCCCTTCAGCGAAGTCCGTTGATGGTTTTTTGTTTGTGTTACCGTCATCGTTTGGGAAGACTTGAATCCCAGAGGAGTTGAATCCAGTGGATAGCTGTCCCTTTTCCATATCGACATAACACAAATCAGTGTTGTCCGCGGGGTCTTTATCAATGCAATTTTTATCGTAAGGATCTAGGCAATTACCATTGTTATCGTTGGCTTGACGATCTTTTGGCCAGCAGCACATAAGTGCATTGGTAGAGCACTGATCAAAGTTAGTGAGTGTATCAGGAAATTCAATCATACCAAACAGACCATCACTGTGATAGACTCGGTTGACCCGAGCGGCGTCACCGATCTCACCCTTATGGCTACGGAGACGATTGGTAGGATTACCATCTTCATCAGTTGGGTAGTTTGTCTGGTATTCTTCGTTCCAGTCTGTTCCTCCGTTGTAGAAGAGTTGTTCGAAGTCACCACCCTTTTTGGCAATGTCTGCAAAAGGCAAATAATCGTACGATTGGAATGCTTTTGTGCACAATCGGTCCACAGGAGATCCAGCTAGAAGAGAGTTAAGTTCATCCTGTGCATTGCCAGTGCACCCTTCCACTGGATCAGTGTAGAAAGTTTCGAATGCTGCAAGAAGATTTTCATAGTTGCATTCGCCTTCGAATTCAAGCTCAAATTGACGACCAGCATCAATGCATTGACCCTTCGCCAATGGCAAAAGGATGCAGCCGGATAAGGCTAGAGCAGTAAATTTCATACTCAAAGATATCGTTCTTGTGTCGTTAAACTTCTGAATGCTGCTGCTTTGCTTTGCAGTTTGGATACCAGAATTAAAAGTGAGAAGAGCGGGAGCCTTACAAAAAAGCTCTCTTGTTGGTGGGAGATCCAAAATTCACTCGAAGTGACTTCTCGAACCCGAGAGAACCATACCTGTCGAAAGGTAGGACCTACAGTTCAGGTCCTATAGTCCTACTGCGGAGAACTCTGCACTTATGGAAGGCATTTTATTCCCAATGAGGCATTCTGCAATTTCAAAAATTTGCATTGTGTGTGAACCCGTACAACCTCTACCACGGACTACGAATGGTATGACAACAAAAAGATACCATGACTTTTATATCAGTCCCGGGTCATATAAAAAAATTTTGGTCTTGTGAAATTCTCTCTTGTTTTTTCATAGTATAGCGGTCGTTTCCAATAATGCAAACCAGCAATGAGACACCATACAGAATTTTCTCCAAAATGCATGTCGTTTCCTGTATGGTCTCCTAAGATGTGTTTTTTGGTAAACCAGTAGTAGTTAGTAGGGTCTATTTAAATTTAAAAATTATGAAAGTCATACTTATACCTGGTAGAATCTCTTCCTCAGAAATCCGGTACCTGGTACTAAGTCATCCGTCGATGAAAATTTCATCTATGTTGAAGTTCTAAGTAGATTGCTACTTAAGAAAATGTTCTTCGTTGTTCGCATTTTATTACGATGAAAAGTTTCAGAGATCTGAACCACTTCTTTTTCTATATTGAAATTTTTTGATACGGTACGCAGTATGAGATTTATGTAAAGTCCAGTCAGGTATCACTGCAAATGTCCTATGTAATATTTTATAATTAGCCGAAAAGCTTTTGGTAGTATCAGGTAAATAATTGGTTAAACAGTTGGTGCACTCATACAGTTATTTAACAGAATGACCGATCAAATTCAGAGACTCTACCCGCCTGATCTTCTTGAAGATTCCAATGACCAATCGGCCCTTTTACTTTTCTACTTAACAAGACATTTCACCTGGATTTACTACCTGGTAACTAGGTACTATATTTACCGCACTACCTTGCGGCATCAGCAGATGGAGGGAGTATCAAATTTGTTGGTTCGAAACTGAACTCTAGGTACGGACTCTCTAGAGACCTCTCTAGAGAGTCAGTAGCGGGTTTGATAGGACTGCAGCTGTGGACATCTCACCCACCTGGGAAGCGGGAATACCTTTTCCAGCAAATATTTTCCTGTGCACATAATTCACAAAATTCGAAGATCCTTTTGTGTTCAAGAGGTATCTTATATTCCTTGCGTTCTTCAAAAACGTAACAAGGCCCGCAGGCAGCACACACTGCTCTCTTTCCTTATTCAAGCAGTTCAAAAATGATGTTCAACATTGCATTCCGAATCCTTGCACTTAGTCTTGTTGTCGTTTCTTCGCAAGCTCAGTGTCCTGAGGTGTCATCAGCAAGTGCAGACATCCCGTGTACGCCAGACGCTATACAAAATCTTCTCCCAGGATGCGGTTTTACTACTCAGGTCATTGTCCAAGCATGCAAAGATGCTTCCTAGTAAGTATGCACTATATCCATGTGGTCGTTCCAACTTTAAATTTTTTGAATCCCATCTTTTTTCTAAACCTTGGTGTTTCATTTGTTGTGATTGCTTCCTTTACTTTCTCCCCCAACAGTGATTTTGGAGAACTCTCGAATCTTCATTACCAATTTGACAAGGCCTACATGGACGGTGGTACAATCTGGAATGATGGTAAAGCAGGTGAGGCTTCCGCTACAGAATCCCGTATCACAAAAGCTCTGGAAACTATCGGGTCCAGCTCTGTCGTGAACTGGCCAGAATATGAAGCACTTCAGGAGTATGTCGGTCCGGATCAGACACCCTACATGTCGAACTTTAACTTCACGGATGGTTCGTGTGATCTCAACACGGTCATGTGCTGCTTCATTGAAGACAGGGATGATGGAGAAACAATTCCCGACAACTCCGAAGTTTGCACGCATGACCTCCGAGACTCTCGTCGATCGAATCACATTAACCGAGGATGGGCTGAGTTTGATAACAACGCCAATACCTACTGTACAGGATTCACCTTTTCTTCCGATGGGAATGACGTAACGAACCGTTTCAAGGGTAATTCATTATTGGATTTGTCCTTCCGCAATACGGTTGAAAATGGTTATGTCAAAAATATTCCAGGAGCACCCATGTGTGCTTGCATTGAACAGATGCCTACCGTAACGAACGCTGCTTGTCGTTCCGTCCAAGCTGGAGAGGAAAGCCTCACGTATTCTGTTATCAATGGTCAATTGGTGGTTGAATCAATCACAGCCAAAGTCAGTTATGGAGCCTGTGTTGATGATCTTTTGGATCATGCCAAGTCGACACACGGCATTGATCTTTCTGACCATTTGGTTAAGAGTTGTGACGAACCCAAGGAAGCCATACTCAATGAAAAGTTTTGGGTCCCCACCCAAATTACAAACAATTATGAATATATCTCTGAAGAATGGGAACTTGTGGCTGGTATGGGTACTACCCCTTGGCCCATTAGAACTGATGATGCATCTCTTGCAGAGTACGATCGCGAATTTCGTGAAAAGCTCGGAAAACCCCCGTTCCTTGTCCGTCGTTACTGTGAAAGTTGTGTGGAGTCTCATCGGGATATTTATTACAAGCGTATCACAGAACTCCCTGCCGAGTTGAACTTTTTCGATTTGCTCATGAACAATTGGTTCAATACGCCTGGCAATGCACACCATACAGACTTTGAACTCTACTCCTCCGTAGATGACGCCGTAAAAGGTGTGGGAGAGTGGAATTACTGCAACTTCAATGATGCCAAAGTTGGTTTTCCCAGGGATTGTGGTCCATACAGGAAGACGAATGGTCAATGGAATTCTTACGTAAGGCGAGTCTCCACTGGTAGATTCAATGCACAACACCATGGTTTCTATATCCTAAAGGATCCAAATACTATTGTAATGTAGGTTCCTAAAAGTACATATAATATTCGAGAATTTAGTGTTGAATTTTTTGTATTACATCAGTTTTTTAATTGTTGGTTGTACTACTATTTATGGGAGGTACAGTGCTGCACACAGAAATTAGTGCAGTCCTCTTATTGTGTGAATCAACGATCTCTATTGCAAAGTATATGAATCCTAATGAAACAACTGCATACAATTCACCACCCTGTGGATTGTTGAATGCCATTTCTAAAGAGTGGCATACTTTATTTCGATTGAATTTGAATTAGATGGTGCGGTGGATCTTATGAACAAAATTATACGGAGGATATGTAAAATTCACAACTTGAAAAAAAGGATTCGAAACAACCAATTTCTGCTCAAATTGCTGTAAAAACCTGCAGAATAAAAAGGAAATAAATACCGCATGGTCACCATGATTTGAATAGATTGCAGAGTATATTATAGAGACAAGAACAAAGACCATTGATCATGAAATGTCCAACATGACCATGTGTAAGTCGTGAAACATCGCCGAAACACATCACGATAATCAAGCTCAATCAACGCAACTACAAAGAAAAAGTCAAACATAGCAATCAACAAAAAATTGAAATTAGGCTCATATTTTGGGACGGGGGCGTCACGGTTGCCGCAGCCAGTGCCATTCCGCCATGGTCAAGCGCTATCCACTATCACTTATACCTCGAGAAGAAGCGTGAGTATATCGATCGCGAAGGAGCATGACGAGCCGAATTCGCACAAGACCGGAGTTTGGAGATTTGTGCGCGCGTGCATGGTTTACAGATTTTACTAGGACTGGTTGTACGTAGTTTACAACTTACGAAAAGAGGATTTTCGAATTTTTCTCCCTCCACAGCTCACTCTTGGGGTAGGGCAGGCGCGCTCCCAAATACTTCGAATCTACAGCTACCTGGTATAAGGTGTATTTACCTGTACCTGTATAGTTCGTGGTCGTTCATCCGCATGCCTGGATGTACTGAACACGGTCCCGGAGAGAAGAATCAATTAAGATGGTCATACTATTCCGGATTCAATTAAGAAGTATCCAATATACTCAAAATAAACGTATTTTAGGATAAGTCAGTCATTAATCTATGACCGATCAACTTGAAGGCTCTATATTGAGACATTAAAGGTACCATCAATTCTCCCCATTTTAAAATGGAGAATGACTTTTCATATGGTCAAGTACCGCAATGTACATGTTAGAAATACCTGTAGGTCGTACAGGTACGTACCAGATACCAGTTGAAGGACTACGTAAATGGAGCTTATGAAAGTTGATGACACATGTTCTGACCTGCAAATCGAAGATACTTTTTAGCGTATGTAGGTCCTATATCAAGTTACGTACCTGTTGGACTCTAGTCCTACTTAGTCCTTCTTACTAGTCGTAGTTAGTGTGCGTGGAATAGCTCTCCAGACTGTCATCAAGTCCAGCTCCAATCTAAGCTTCTAGAGTAGAAGTCCTACTGTATGACCGCTCTAGGACGACCTCACCGCCTGCTCTCTTGTGCCAGTAGTGTTCTCGAGTTGACTTGCCTCCGCAATTTCATTATTGGTAATTTTTTTTCATTCCCTCTCCAAAACACACCGCATCGTGTCTCCTTTCACCAACACACCCAATCTAACAACACAATCAAAGTTATAAGAAAACAAACTCATAACAAAAAAGATAACAGAAAAAAAACACAATGAAGTTATCCAAGTCATTACTAATTTTCGTCATCATGATGGTGACATCGATGTCAATAGTTTGTGCCAAACCATCTACACTTCGTGGATTACAAGAATCAGCGAGCGACAGCGACAGCGATGGTAGTACCAGCGCCAGTACTAGTGAATCCGATGAGGACGACGAAGACGAAGATCCATCCTATTATTTGGATGGGTACGATGAAGAGTATGATGGCGACGAAGATGAGGAAGAGGACTTTGAATATGAAGATGACATGAATCCATACGATAGTGAATATCCTGTAGATTATGACCCATTCAATACCATGCCCCAAGTGACGGAAGAAGAAGAAGAACTATCAATGATGTGGACGCAAGAAGAAGAAGAAGATCCGTCAATGCCATATGTGATTGAAGAAGAACCAGAGGGTGATAATGGATCTGGCATGGATGATCCAGCTATGGAATCAATGCCAGAAGTGACAGAAGAATCACCCATCATGCCAGATGTACCACAGTATCAGCCAGGTGGTCAAGAAATGATTGAGGATGATGGAGTTTTTGCAGATGATGGGGTTGTACAAGATGATGAATTTGTACAAGATGATGAATTTGAGCCGATGGAGGATGACGAAGTTCAAAATGAAAATGATGACGAAGAAGAAGAATATGATGATGGTTATGTAGAAGATGAAGATGATGAGGAAGAAGAATATGGTGATGATTATGTAGAAGATGAAGATGATGAAGAAGATGAATATGGTGATGATTTCGTGGAAGATGAAGAAGGAGAATAAGTTGCTTACATCGTAGTGTAGATGCATCTGCATACTGGAAATCTCTCGCAATTTGAAACACTAATGAATGCAATGTCTCTCAAGAAAGAGTTTGAAGTGCACACTTTTCTCTTCAATATTTTTCTAAAACTAATTCAAACATAACAACTAAAATAGATATCAATCATAAAAACTACCCTTCAATATTCCTTTCCAATACGTATAGTATAGTCTTGGTTGTAGAGAACCGCAAACCAAAAAGATTACAAAGGATAACTCAACTACCGCATTGAGTTCGTTGTCAAAGGAAGAATGCATTCCACTTCCTAGCTGTATGGCATCAACCACAAATTAGTCAACTACCCAAGAGTGTTGAGATGTGTGGAATTATCATGAACACAAACTCTGTTAGGGTTAATTAATACTGTTTTGGGGAGGTTCGTATAAACAATAATAATCAATGAAAAACTTTATTGAAAATACCTGTTTTCAACAACAACCCTTCTTGCGTTCATGTACTCCACCCGCCCCCCCCAAAAAAGTGCTCCAACAATGAATTCAAAGATGCTACAATTCCAACCCGTACGTTTATATCTAAGAAATATTGTACATTAGAAGGTGCGCAATTCGTATGAAGTAGCATGCTGCAATGTGGTGAATTCCTGCTTTATCTCCAACCAGGAACAGCCATTCCGTCTGATGTAAAAAAATTAGAACATAATGCAATGAACCAGTGCATAAAAAAAAGGAACCTTGATCTACAATATAAACTACTGCAGGTTTTCTATTTTATATGCAATTTAACAATAGAATATATGTAGACAAAATAAATGTATTCGTAGTGTCTCTTTTTCCCTTTTTTTTTGCACTCGCTCTCTTCAAAATGATTATTCCTCGAAGCGTAAGAGTTCGGCATCAATATTATTCAAAATTTCAGCCAAAATTTTTCCTCCTCCCAACATTGGTGATGTAACTCTACTTGCTTCATTGAGGTTACTAGTTTCACAATCTTGTGGATTACTATCATTATTGATAGGTTTCTCGTCGGTGTGGATCTTGCTATTTGTCATATGCAATAACATTTCAGTCAAAGGAATAGCAGATGGTATTTGTTCCAAGACTAGTTGTCCTTGACTTTCTTCGTCTTGGAGGAAAGCAATTGTTTCTGATAAAGCAGGATAATCGGAAGACATGTTTGTCATTTTACTTGTAGGATTTTGAGATTCGTGGAGTTTTTGTTTTCGAGGAAAGTGATGTTGGTTTTTTTACAATGTTCCTTCGACTGAATGTGTCTCTTGTAAGTTTACTCGTTCACTGCAACAGTTCTACAACCAACGATCTGCGGGGAAAAATTAGGCGAACCTCTTGTGCTAGTGGGTGTTAGCACTGACTCCTACGCGAATTCTCCGTAGGCCCTTGGTATGTATTGGGAGTCGGTACTATTAGTACCGATCCCCTCTAGTTATTTCACCATACAAATTTGGTTCGGTACTAATTTTCCATTTGTACCAGGTCTACGTCGTTACTATTAGTACCTGGTACAGACCCCCTCTAGTTATTTCACCA
>WKLE02001702.1:0-11550 GCA_014885115.2 Asterionellopsis glacialis | reverse complement strand
ATTGACATATCGCGCGAGTCTCGCGACTCGCCTACTGCAGGCACCCTTACATTTGAAATCTTATCTCGAACGAAGGGGCAAACTGTATCACAGGCAGCAAATGAATTTGAAACTTTTATTGAGAACATGGATACCATCATGCACAAGACGGAAACACTCTCACGAGTCTTAGGCACGGATGATATTACATGCTTTTTGACAGTCTTACCACCATCTCAGAAGAATGTCGCGATTCACAGTTTATCAAGGTACAACGTTACTATTGGCATCAGAGATGAGTTGGAAGGAAAGGTCTTCGGTAGAATGGGGGATATTGAGGATGAGCAATTTCCTTCGTACCTGATGATGCCGGGAAATACAATATCCGAAGTGGCAGGAAAATTGTTTAAGGCGCAAACCTACAAGCGCGTGAAAGAAGATCAATGGGCAGCAAGTCTGGTGGCACGTGAGGACGATCACACTTTATTGGCCTTTGCAGGAAATCTAGAACCAGACGCTCCCCTAACAGACAAGATCACCATACCATCTATGATGTATCTGCCGACAGCATGGGCTCCATACTTTTTAGATCCATTACATGCTTATACTGTATATGAAAGATTAAAAATCTTGATGGAGGAAGGAACCCCAGACAATCGAGCCATGCTCCATATCCTATTAGAGTGGGTAATGTTGGCAGGGACTAAAGCGGACTCCACAGGTGTGCTAGCTTCAAAAAGTCACCTCCTATTGGATTGGCAACATATTGCGCCAACGAGGAGACTGAGAAAATGGGGCACAAAAGTTATTCGAAACCATGTTCCCAAAATCCTGCCGGATATTGCGAGTCCAAACTTGTCCCAAGAACATATGGTAGCAGCCACAATGCAAACCATTCAAGGATTAAATCAAAATTTGTTAGGACAAACAGACCGGTCGAAGAAGTTGTACACAGATGGGGAACGATCCCTCATCCGGGCGGCGTGCAGCTTAAATGAGGGATCACCTATCCCTCCATGCTTAGACGAATTAGTTAAGGAAGGGAGAACAACAGCTGGAGTAACCTGAGTCCTACACAAACACTTACATCCGCGGACCAATTCAGATAATCCGATGCGTATCTTTTTATCCGCTGACTTGGTAAAGGATATCAAGGATTTAAATTTTGCGTTCGATGGTGAAGTGGGCTTTGAGGATTGTCATCGAGGATTATCTCCGTTCGCAGTCCCATATTCTGCACTGTCTAAGAACAAAAGGGCAAAGAAAAGATTGGAAATGTTAAAGGAGGCAACGTTGACGACGCCAGCAGATGTAAGCGATGCTAAGGATATAAAGGTTCTGCCCCCGTACAACTATGAGAGCTTACTTAGAGTCCTGGCGAACTACGATCGCCTGTTGGAAGTAATTGTAGGACCCACAAGTTGGCATTGCATGGAAATATTACAGATGCGAAGGCATCTATGGGCTCAGGCCCATGAATATGAAAATATGAGCAAGGAGGATGTCCTCCAACTTATGTGGTCCTTGCTTCATGATTCAAGGAAATTCTTTGGAGCTGCAGTGGCTTGGGAGCCGGGTGAGCCTCTCCCAAGGTCCAAGTTACAATACGTAAACGAATTCCTCGAGATGGGAAAAATTATGGAGTCGGTCCACTGTCCTATAAATCTGTTCTACCCAGGGGAAGGAGGTTATCTTCCATTGCCGCCTCCCCCAAGGACAGGTGGTCAAGATGGCTCACAAGGTGGTTTGTTTCCAGACACCACCGGAAGTGGAGGGGTCTACAAAGGACCCTACTGGGCCCCGCTCCACCCTCTGATAGCCAAAGCTACCAAGGTGTTGTCACAAGAGTATCCAAATCTGTCAATCAGTGCCTTGATGTCCTCCTGTGACCCACTGTTGAAATACTCCGATCTTTGTTTGGGTGCCAGGGGGACATGTATGCAATTAAATGGTCTCGGATCGTGCAGCGACCCAAACTGCACATATTTGCATGTAATTGCGAAACCTACTGATGCAAAAGCAAAGGCCGTGGCGGCTAACCTAGCCAAAGCAGCCGCATCGTACAGAAAGGATCCGACTCCAAAATATGCTAACAAACGTAAGAGGGATCAGTCCTCTTGAATGATGTGGTCGGAGGAACCCAAAGACTTGTTTCCTTTGACTGTACATACGTCGCTTGTCGAGGAAGGAATAGCCTCCAAGCAATTAATGGACAAGCTGTCCACACAGGTCTTTGTAAAAAAAAAGAGGGCGGTGAACGCCCTTCACAAGTCACCAGTGGAGGTCGCTTGCGGTAAGGAATTGACGTGGCCCTAAAAGGGCAAGAGTTTGATGAAACCGCTGGCAAGTGAGGGGCGGTGTGGACAATGATACTTTACTGGAATACACACAGAGAAATAAAAGCCCCCAAATAAATTGAGCACTGGTTTTGAGTGGCAAGTCAATCATCAAATTGAACAAAGACCACAACTTTGTTTGGATATACATATGTAAAATTTACATCCATTAAAATGGTTGATGGATAATTGTCAAGGAGAAAACTACATTGTTGGAAAAAGAAACAAAAAAATTACGATTGTTTCAAAACTAGCACAAAATGAACAGGATAGCAACGTGGTGGCTTTATGGGAGTTTTATTTGTTGCATGGGCATGTGGATGTTCCAAGGAATTATCCATTGGGTATAAAACTATCCAAATATGTAAGGTGCAAATTAGTTGAAGGGAATGTTTCAAAAATAATGAGGAAAGCTGGATTTGATCTTCTAGAATCAGTTATTTTTCATATTTGGAATAAAAAAAGAAGCCAAATATACAAGGATCCACCAATGGAAGTGATTCCTTTTCTTTTGAAAGATGCAAACCAACCAAATACTTATTCATAATGTGGATACTCAGATTTATGCATTCCCATTATTCAGTGAGATCAACTATGGAAACACCAATTATCAAGGCAGAAAAAGAGATTTTTATGCACAATGGATGATCTGATATGAAGCCTGGGTGCAAGATATTCCACCAAAGACATTCAGGGTATTTGAGAAGATTGGATTAAAGGTTGTACAGATGGTAGATGAATTCTTGAAAAAAAGGAAAGAATACCTGCAAAATGGTAGACATGTTACTACTAGGTAACCCATCATTTTTGGGTAACACTTTTGAGAAACATCAAGATGCACATAGTGAAATTAGTGCAGCAGCTTTTGTGGGAGCAGTGTTGCTGTGTTTAGAACAATCGCCTGTTACAAAAGGACATGAAGGTGGAGTATAAGTAAATCTAGACTGTGATAAGGATGGGCAAGGAACTCCATGCACCAACAAGTGACAGAACAAATGTGAACATGCATCAACAGAAGTTTTGCTTAAACCACTGGCATCTGTCTTGATTGGCTGCAAAATGTGGCACCAATTTCTTTCACCATCTTTTGGGACACAGTACAATGTGGTACTGTTTCTTTTTACAAAAAAACCAAAAAATAGAACAAGAACCAGCAGTCAAACAAGACTAGAAAACCAGTATTTGGATTTGATGTTCCACAAATTTACAACGGAAGAATTCCTTAAGCACTGGGAAGGGAAGAATTGATTATGTTGAGATGGATGGATATTCTAAGTATATTGTTTGTTAGAAACATTTGTATAAAAAAGGATCATTTTGCATAAAAATAGGTCTTGATTGACAAGACTTCACCCTTTTTTACATTTTTTTTGGAAGCATGTTTTGCTTTTCAAATAAAATTTCTTTTTCTTGCTTGAAGGTATCTGTCTTGGAGTTTGTCACCACTTAGCTGCAACGGACATTTGATACAACAAATACATTCACAATCTTTGTCATGATTGGTCCTTCTTCCCATGGTGGAGGCACAGAGACTCAACAAATGCAAAATATAAGAACCACCAAAATGATGAGAAAAAGTATACAAAGTTTAATGTTGTTTGGAGCAACAACTGCTGAAATAAACAGAGAATATAGTAACCGTTGTTTTTAACAGAGCTCTGTCCCATTATGTAAGTACCGATTGGGATAACATTTTAAACAATAATTTGATAAGGAAAAATAAAAATTTAAAGAGAACATTAGAAAAGAACATTTGACAAACAAATTTGAAAATGCAGCAAAATGCAATTTGGAATATGAATATGTGGGAAAAGTTTGCAAAAAGGTAATGTACAATATTTGATCAGACAGTTGAAATGTAACAATTTGGAATTTGAATCACAGTGATTTTGGAGAAATGCAGGGATTCAAATGTAGAGAGGACATAATTTAATCTGGTAAAATGAAAAGGTTGATAAATTTTGGAAAAAAATTATATATATAATTTAAATATCCGGAAATTGAAAATGTCCAACATGCATTATTGTGCTCCCAGATGTGGGTACAGCTTCCTCATTAGTATCAATGAGATCTAAACAGGAGAGCACGTCTGCAATTATTTTATGTTTACTTTTGTAATTTGGGGCCATATTCTTAAACAAACATGCACCACTGTATGTGTCTATCTGTTAGGCAGCTGTTCTAAGTAAGACTTTTATGCTCCCTGTGTACTATGATATGTTGACCTAGTAGTATATACTGATACTCTCTGAGTACTTCTATGATCGATAGTATATTAAATTTTAGAGTTGGTAAGTTTTCTACTGTAGAACAGGATAGGCTTGTCATCTTGGGTAATGACAGCCCCTAACAGGTACTTGCTTGTGTCAGTGTAGATGAATAGTTTAGTAAAGTCTGGTTAGAACAGTATTACTTCTTTGGCTATTATATTCTTAATGGTATCCAAGGCTATTTGTTGCTCTCTATCCCATTTGAACTTAACCCCTTTTCCTTGAAGTTTTGTTAAGGGAGTTAGTATATGGAATCTGTGTATCCACATTTGCTTATAGTAATTCACCATCCCTACAAAGGATTGTATTTTCTTAGTAGTAGTAGGGGGTTCAATGTTTAATATGGCAGAGACCTTGTGATTAAGAGGCCTTATACCTTTACAACAGATGTGGAAGCCAAGATAATCCATTTCAGTTCATCCAAAAAAGGATTTCTCCACATTGACCTCAAGTCCTGCTTCCTGTAGTAGTCCTTGTAGTACCAAGTCCATTTTACTTAGATGATCTTTAAAACTGTCAATTGTAAGGAGCAGTAAATCATTGATGTACACATGTACAAGCTCTAGTCTGCACATCTGTTCCCTCATTTTCTCCTGGAAGATGTCTGCTGAACTGGTGAAACCAATAGGTAAGCATAGATTTTCATACTTTCCACATGGTAGGATAATGGTACATAATTTACTAGCATCTGCATCTAGTCATATGTAATAGTAACCCATATTTCTAGAAACAAAGCATATGAAAAACCTGTAAGTTTCATAAGAAATTCCGGAATATACATTTGTTGAGTTTCCAGAAATCAGAAATAAACCTAATAGTATTGTTTTTCTTAGGTCGTGGAAAACTGGGTGCCACACATTCCAACCTGTTAGCATGCCTATGTATACTAGTTGCTCTACTTCTTCTCTAAGTAGTCTATCATACATGTGTGGTACTGGGTAGGCTTTACCATGATATGGTTTTGAGCATTCTTTACTTTCTATACTCACTGGGTCAATGTTCCACATGACCAGGGTACTGTTGAACAGAGGTTCATATTTCTTAAGTAGTGCATTTAGGGCTTTTCTGTCCTTGGGGGGGCAGATACCAGCACATGTTGATTACTTTGTCCAAGTCTGCCTTGTTGTACACTGCAGCTAGTATCCTGTTCATGCAATCTGTAGTGTCTTGTACTTGCTTAGGTTTGGTGAGTACTGGTAGCATACTGTATGATTCCTTGATCTCATAATCAGTCAATTTCATTGGGACGTCAGAGTCATCCCAAGTCATTATGCACTGTTCATAGTTGAGCACCATACCTAGTTCTTCTAAATACTCACAGCCATTTATCATATTGTAGGACTGTGAACCTTTGGTCTCATCAACATGACATTCCCATTCAATGGCCTTACAGTCATTGGATTCTGGCAATTTGAATATTGCACAGATCTTTTGATTGGTTGAAAAAAATTCCCACCCTTAGTCTTCCATAATATCCTGGGTACAGGTTTGCACTTGAGCTTCTCAGTACATTTCTTATTTACTATGGTGGCTGAAGTGGCGTTGTTTTCTGCCTACATCCTTTACGTACTAGCATTAGGGTGACCATAACCAGATGGGTATGCCTGGTTTTAGGCCTTTTCCTAGGACTATGTAAATCTTTAGAAGTATGACAGGAAAGGTGTTTAGTTGTAGAGTAGTCATATAAATCTTTTCTACTTTATTTACTATAGGGGTATTATCTCATTCCTCTGCATTGTCAATATTTGAGGTTTTGACGTTGAAATTGTTGTGTTTTTGACATTGCTATCATTGGACTTAGAATCCAAGCTAGAGGCTTTCTGCTTATGCTTTTTCTTACTGAACAAGTCTTTAGTTAGTAAGTTCTTAACTTGGCTGGCAATGACATTCAGCTCCTGTTTTCCATTTGCCATACTTATTGAACTGCTGGTGCTTGTACTTAGGTTACTCCTTCTTGCCATCTTTCTATTGTTCCTTGATGTACTTGTTCAAGGCACAATATTTGCTGGTATCATGAGAAGTGTTCTTGTGGATCTTACAGTACTTACATTTACCTTTGTTTGGCTTATGGTCCGTATCATTCTGGCCGTTAGATGGATTGTTAGGTTTGTCCTTGCAGGCCAGTTTTTCCTTAGGCTTAGGGCCTGACAGATCATGTATTGCATTCATAACTTCCATACATTCCTGAGGGTTGACTCCTTAGTGTGTCATGTCCTTGCTCCAAGTAGCAAGGATTCCAAACTCAAGAATCTCAAGTAGTTCCTTGATAGAAAGCTTGGAGTTTTTGTTTGCTCCTGGGAATTCTCTAAGTAGTCATTGATTGTGTGCAGAGCAGCCTGGTACTCTTTGGATGTGTGCTTGTGTGACTTCCTGAGGAACCTGTGCATATGGCATTCCTGCTTCATGAGCACCTTAAGTAAGAAAAAATGCTTCTCAAGGTCTTCACTGACCAGCTTAAAGTGTTCCACTGTTTTATTTCCATGTTTGGTAGCTGCTGCATTAAACACCCACAGACCTTTACAGAATAGGAAAGCATAAGCCATTGAGTAATGCGCTGGTCCAGTAGTAATGCGCTGTCTGCAAATCACTTGATCTAGATTGCTGAATCAATCCAGTAGTTCCCTCAGGGACCCTTGTTTGAAGTATAGGAACTCCATAGTGAATTTCTCCTTGGAGTTTTGATCTCTGTGATTAGATGACAGACTGATTTTTAGCATACTCCACCTTAACCAGGTTCTGTTCTTCCAAAATCTCAAGTGGGATAGGAGGTGAGGGGTAGCTCCAACTATTGCCTTGGTTAGGGACCATGACCTTAATTGTGAGTTGATTAAGTAGAAATTGTAAATATTGAATACTTACCACTTTTTGTGTGGAGTGTTAACACTATGCTTTATGCTGACAACAATTATGAAAAGGGAGTAGAGTTTGTTGGAGTGAATAAATTATGTGCTATTTTATCTAGGACTAAAAAAACACTTGCCAATTCACCGGTTGGTCTTTGACACCCACTTTATGTACAGGATCCTACAAGCAGTCTACTCAGAGTTTGTGTCTGGCAGGGTTTGGTTCATTCATGTGAACCAAACTCCCTAAGGCAGCCAATGAGTACCCACCAGATCACCTTTTTGGTGTCACAACTAGAGTTGTACTTTCACTGCTACAGAGTGATGGAACATCATCGCACTCTGATGCAACCCATCATGACTGGAGTCATGCTGATGTAAAGGCACCACACATGCTTTGCCTGTGACATCATTGTGTCACAGTCCATCTGTACTATGGTTGATTGACATCATGTATGTGTGTTATGTCTTGCACATGACTTGCCTACTGCAGGAGCAGTGAGAGATAGTACTTGAGTGTTCTTGAGGAAGGTGATGTTTTTAAGTTGGAATTGGACATTACCTATTTAGTGGTTGCATTTGGGAAAAGTATACTCCCCAATACACAACAAAAAGAAGAATACAATTATGATCAAGTCACTTATGACTTGAAATCAATGCAATGATTCTGCTGCATATTTGTTATGTGTTGTTTGAATGGCATGAATGGGTAGAGCTAGCTTTGGTTTAGGTACAGGATTTTGACTATTTGCTGGGAAATAGGGAGATCATTTTTTTTATCACATAGGATCTTCTAGGATCCAGGGATGTTGCCAGAACTGTGGTCTGGCCAACATTCCAGAGTCCTGTTGTATCTGACTGAGCACCAACTTTTTCTCCTTTTCCAGCAAAACCTTCCAGGAGCCAGACAGCAAAGGACAGAAGGAGCTTGTGTTGATAGCACTTGGGATATTGGGACATGTATCTGTCAGCTTGGCAGTCACTGCAGTGTTTGAGCCAACTCTGCCAGTGGTTTGCTTGAGGTTTGTCATCCAACATTGCTATGGCAATCTGGCACCTAGCAATTTGGAGACAATGTTGGATGCCATCTTTTGAATAGGGAGCACAGTTTGCCAAGAGTTGTTCTGTGAAGGGAGAGGAAATGTTTAGTTACAAGTTTGCAAAAATTGTGAACAGGATGTGAATGAGCGTGAAGCAAAGTCTGCCATTGCATTTTATTCTCCAGGAATGGCACCTGTCACCAATGGAGGTGAGCAAGATCTTTTGTCACACAGCCTGTCCACGTAGCAGGCAGCCTGAGACTGTTGAGGATGCTCCCAATGCCATCCAGTCAATCCAGGCTACTGACAGAGTATTGTCACAGAATGTGGCCACCAAGCAGTGTCAGACATCCACATTTGCTTCAAGTACACAGTACTGTAGGAGTACTCCCACCAATTCCAGATCTGCATCAATAAGAGTGCCTTCAGGGTTCTCATCTGTGTTGAGTTCTTTTTTTATGGATGTGGGAAATGGTATGTTCTACACCAATGAGGTCATTGGATGGGCTTCAGAGAACCATATTCCACCTGATCCATTGATAATTAGTATACCAAGATCAAGCAAGTTTGCTTGCACTTTGGAATGTTTGCCAAGGCCAATTTCACGTGGAGTACCTGCTGAGTGTACAAGCCTCTGACAGAGGGCAAGATGTTCATGGCATGTCTGCATTTGCCTACAATCCCCTGGAAGCGTTCAATTTTTGTTATTTGACCTCATACTTACTTTTAAAACTACATTTTACTTCCATGTTAGCATTGTTTCTCTTGATATTCAAAGCTCTTCTGCACGTTTTCATGCCAAAAGCTGTGCCTATCATTTTCTTTAATGTTCAATCCATCCATAACAAACTTTACTGCCTTTCCATTGACAGTCTCTTTGTGTTTGTTCATAAATCATTTCATCTTCTTGAAAAGTTCTTCTCTGGCAAACCTCTAAAATCTTGATTTGATCATAGTGGTGTTAGCAACTCCTCCTTGGTCCACCATTGACTGCCAGTATGCATTTCAAAAAAAATTTATTCCTGTACATGCATTGTCTCACCATAAGTAAATATCACTGACCTGTCTCCACTTACACATGTAGTATTTTAATGCCATTGATAACAGGATTCCAATGATAATTTTTTACGCTAACTACCAAATAAACACTTTCCTTCCCAAAAACTTATCTTCCTCACTTTGTCCAAGAATTTTTTTGGAAATATTTACATCAATCTTTCAACAATACAACATGCATACCCCTGTTTTCTCACCAGAAACTCTTTTCTTGATTTTAAATAACTACAGCTGTCCTCCCCACTGACTTTCTATACAAGTGTAGCATCAATTTCCCAGGAAATCCACGATACACTTTTTTAGATTAGACATTTTTCTAAACAGGCAATCTTTGCATTCAATTTTGTTTATTGGATACATCTTCACTTTTTTTACAATGTACATAGATACTCACCCACTATTTCCTTACTTTTTTATCATTTTTTGTAAATTGTCATCAACTTTGTGTCATGACAATGGAACATTGTCTCTGACAAGGAGAACAATAACAATCAAAGTATGATAGTAAATGCTTGTCAACACCTGACAAATCACTTGATTACTGCTAAAATCCTTTCCATTCATTTTGATTATAGTCTGCCTAAATTATATTGACATTTACCACACCATTTCCATGAAATAACAATCTTCCTTGAACAGAGAATGGTATGTATGACATTTTCTGTTTTGTCTGTTGTCCATTATCAAAATATTTCCAAAATTTGAGAATTTTCAACTGATGTTGTCTGCATTTCATTACATGTTGTTTCCAAAAATTACATAAGCCTTTTTACTCCAATTCAAAGGATTATATTAGCCATTTGACAATGTGCACTATGCTGCAACAAATTTGAAAAGTGATGGAAAATGATTGGAAAAGGAAGTAGATTTTGTTGGAGTGAATAAATTATAAGCTATTTTAGAGTTTAAGTAAAATACCCGACAATTCACCAATTACGTCTTCGTGACTCAAAAACAGTACGGGATCCTACGGCGGATCTACTTAGAGTTTGGATCCAACGGACTTCAGTTTTAACATGTGAACCGAACTCCCCGAGCCAGCCAATCGGAACGCTCCATGTCAGGCGCGTCACTGTGTTCTGCTGCGGAGTGGATTTCGGCACGCTTCGTTTGTGATGTCAGCGTTCTTGTCGTGACGTCAGCGTTTGCCATAGCATCGTGCATCACTGCGCGTTTGCGTCTGTCTGCTCAATGACGTCATCACGTCATCTCGTCTGTCTGTATGATGACGTCATCACGTCATCATGTCTGTCCGGTCCGTGACGTCATCGCATCACGGTCCGTCTGTACTACGGTTGATTGACATATCGCGCGAGTCTCGCGACTCGCCTACTGCACAATGTCGCACACTGAAAAAGATAAACAGAACACATCCCTCTGTGAACAGCAATTACTCCAGCAGTTGAACCCAAAACAGCTTGAAAATGGCTTTTCTGCTGCGGATGTTAGAGCATCACTATCTACAGGAAAACTTCTAAACAAAACAATCTTCTTGGAGTTGCCCAAGTGAGAGATGAAGATAAAAAGAAGATTTACCATTCCTTCTTGATATATAATTCATTACCTATGGTTTAGATGCCACCATTGCTGATGGAGCAGAACTGGCTCCTAGTGTCTACACGCCAATTGGACTTAATTAAGGCCCTGTCCTTAATTAATCCAGGTTTTCAAGCTACAATTTGTTTTGTACTGAAATGTCCATTTCTGGCCTCAGATTTGGAATCTCCAGTATCAAAAATACCAGGGCCAGACCCAAACGAACTTTAATCCAAGATTTTTCATGCGTAGCTGTCTTTTTTTTGCTGGCTTGCTAAAAATCGACGCTCCACAATCAGACAAACCCGTGTTTGACATCAATGCCAGTGCCGTTGTTATCGATGGTTTCACAACAAAATAAACATGGAACAAGACTCAAGGAGGGTAGTAGGGGGGGCAGGTGCATGCTTTAGCAAAGCATGTGACTGCAGAAGCCGAATGCAGATGACTTTTTGGTTCCAATTGGAACCAAAAGTTGGTTGATGGAGAG